>CM060939.1:608257657-608560157 GCA_030765085.1 Allium cepa | reverse complement strand
AAACAATATATAGCATATTCTCTATTTATATTTACATATATTATAACACTCCCCCTTCAATATGCGCCTTCAAAATCTTAAATCCTCAGATAACTTGAAATTGTCCCTTTTGTAACGTGCATGATGATTTCTCTCCCTCATTGTTATCTTGCTTGCATTTATTCATTCAGTCGATCTAGATATTGTCCATTGCCTTATTAAAAACCTCTATTAGGAAAATCCAGTGGGAAAAAACCTTGAACGAGAAAAATAGTGCAACTTATAAAATCATATTAAAATTGATATTCTTTCTAAAGGGTTTGATACTTCGGGATCAAAACAATGCCTTATTTAAACCTTACTAAGAAAAACTCAATAGGAAAAATATTAGTGAAGGAAAAAGAGTACAATGACATATTTTATTTTTTTATTTTTTTAAATGTACTTCTGGATCAAACTAATGCCTCGTTAAAACCTTACTAAGAAAAACCCTATGGAAAAAATCTTAGTTAAGGATAAAAATACAATTTAACTTAAATAACATATTTGAGATGTTATTTCTTGAAAAGACGTTTGATTCTTTTAGATCAAAATAATGCCTCGTTAAAACCTTAGTAAGTAAAACCCAGTTGGAAAAATCTTAAATAAGAAAAAAGAGTATATTATAACTTAATTGCAAATGTTACTGGGGAGTTGATACTTCTGGATCAAGATAATGCCTCTTTAAAACCTTACTAAGAAAAACCCAGTGGGGAAAAATCTTAGTTAAGGAAAAAGAGTGCATTATAACATATTTATGGATGCTCCCCCTGATTTAAAAGTTTTCTCTAAATTCATATTCGTCTTTCGATAACTCAAATTGGTTATAGATACTTCTGGATCCATAAATATGTATCTCATTAATAATACAATTTATTGACAGTTTCCTTCGATACAATCAAATTTTCTGAGATTGTTTCTTCCAAATATGGTTTGCATTTTATGCATTTGTATGCTACTTTTATGAAAAACAATTTGTGCGCTTTCATTTTTGTGCTTCAAATTATTTTTGCGCTTTGCAACTATATATCTTTCATGAATATTAAAAATTTCATCACAACATTACTAGAAAGCAGGAAGTAATCTACTCATCTTGAATTATATCAAGATTTTCATTACAACAATACTTAGAAGAAATTTGTAATCTACACTTCATGTCTTTTGCATTCTTTATAACTACAAAAGTTATATATATTCTTTAGAAATTTGTATACTTTAATACGTATTTGTATATCACAACTATCACTTCAATGGATATTAAGAGTTTCATTACAAAGACACTTAAAAATAGGAAGTAATCTATCTACTCATCATGAATTATATCAAGATTTTCATTACAACAATACTTAAAAGTAGGTTGAAATCTACTCTCCTTGTTCTTTGCATTCTTTGTAACAATGAAAGTTATTTATATTCTTTAGGTTGAAATATGGACATTTGCGGACTACATGTCCATATTTCTCTACTATTAAAAGATTCATGATGGCCAGTCAAGTTTTCCCCTAATTCAAGATATTTAATATTTTTATAAACATAAGCGCTTTATTATTTATAAATTTATCATCGATGATTATTTCTTGTCGGTTCTAGACATGATTTATTGAGATCTCTTTGATTATCATGTTTTAGATACCTAAACCACTTCTAGGGTAATTTGACAATCATGTCATTAGTCTCTTCAAGAGCACCCTTAAGTATTTCTTCAAGAACACATCTCTTTTATTTGACATCTTTATTACTTACTCCAAAAGTATTTCAAACTGACCTTTGTACCATATTTCAGATGTGGTTTACACATTTTGATCCTTCAAGGATTCAAATCTATATTGGAGAAAGTCTACTAGGGATATTATTGATAATTTATTCAAGTTACTTAATATTTTGCATCATTGTATATTTTAACAAATATTCAACACTGATGATTAAAATGAGCTTGTATCCCTTTATCCTCCCCTCAATGTTGACAAACATTGTCATATTAAATAATAATCATCTTTGGACTCTCATTTTGATCTATTATGATATTTCTACTAGTAAATACAGCATACATATTAATAATAAGAGGATATTTTTTATTTATTTTTATTATTAGTTGATAAGATGCATTCAGTTGATATTGCTTATTAGAGTTTGTTTTCATTCAATAATCTAGTCAATTGGAGGAATTTCCTTATTGTATAGATCATTTGAATACATACACGACTTCAGATCATTCAACATTTATGTTGATTTAAATCACTAAATAATATCTATACATAATTATTAAGATGAGCTCATAACAAACTTCAGGTTGTTGGCTGAATATTTACATATATGGATATATACGTGCGTCCATGTATTATATCTATATTATAAATTTTCTTTTTATTTATGGATCAATGTCAGTGTGAATCCTTCAAGACCGCATGATAATTTTCAAAACATCTGGTTTGGAATCATATTGAACTTCTGGTTCAAATAAATTGTATACACAACTTCAAGTTGGTAAATTTTATTTCTTGATTATATCTCTAATATTAATTTTGAACATTAATTATGATTTTTTTATTAGAGAATATATACTTAGTTATAGTTATATACAAACATCTCTTCTAGAGAGTCAGTAAAATAGATATATTTACAACATAAATAAGAGTATCTTCTGGACCTTTGAAATGTTATAAAAATAAGAAATTATATTGGTTGCACATACCGGTTTATTCAAGATCGTATTTATATAGCTTTAGCGAAAATTATGATACGACATATAGATTATCTCTTCAGGAGCATATCTAAAGATATTTCTTCAAGAATACTTGTGCATATAACATTTGATTCATCATAAGTTCTGAAAAGTAAAAGGTTACATATCACTATATGCTTCTAAATTTGTCTAATGGAGCTATGGGTCCGTGACAATAGATGATTGAATTTTAGGTAATTTATTATCACATTACTTTTTGAAGTGTTATATCATATTTGACAATATTCTATATATAGTGCTATACGATGATATAATATCACTTCTGGGGATATTTTATAAACACCGCTTCTAGAGTGGTACATATCACTTCTAAAGATACTTTATATGCATTGTTTTAGGGATGTCATCAATATTCAATATCTTTTTCTACATAATTGACATAATTCTACAACATCTCTTCTAGGATGTTTGGATTTGCAATACAAAAATCATAAAACATCTCTTCAAGAGTATGTTATATGGGTTATCTCTTCTGGAGAATATTAAAATGTACTTCTTCAAACTAAAAATTAGCAAAACTTGGGTTTTACCAACTTCAACCTGATTTACTAAACTAAAGTAAAATAAAACAAAATCCATACAGCAGACTTCAAGCTGCCACTAGTTGGTCAATTCAACCATATCATTTATTATTGCACTTAGATTTTCATCATTAATGAAGTTTTCATCAATACCTTTGAAGAAATGATCTAACTTCATGTTAGTATTACCAGACAATCCTTTCACACAATTTCAGTTTAGAAGTAAAGGAATTGTATTTCCTAACAGATTTAAAGTCTTGAAACTTCAGGTTCAACCACTCTTGTCTAGTGCTTGGAAGTGTGACCATCTTCTAGTGGTCATAACACTTCTCCAGAGAGTACGATAAGTAAAGGAGATCTTTTTCAATTATATGTTTTATTTTAAGATTGCCATGGATATGACACCTTAAAAATATAAGAGCCTTTGTTTTATCCTACCGGGACATATTATTATTATTTTTAATGGCATTTTCTAAGCAATGAGATTGTAATTGAATGTCAACATCCAATATTTATGACAAAACGTTATCTCCTAATATATCCAAAGCTTTAAATTCAAGCTTGGCTGTGTTTATCATATTACCAACTATAAGTGGAAATAAAAATGCATAAGCATCAAAATATTGTTCATGGATATATAATCAATGCATTTCATAAAATAAGAACCCATATCTAATAGTAGTTATAGCGAAAGAAAGAAAAACATTACTACAAAATAGTAAAAGACAACCAAATATAATCTATAAAAGCGACTGTAATTTCTTATTTACATCCTTTTGATAGCTCTAGATCCAATCCCATTTATTCATTCATTAATTTCCTTGAAAATGCAAAATTACATTTGAAAATATGGAAAGACCTTTATATGGATTGATTGGTGGAGAAATGATGAATTATAATAAAAAATTATGCTATCATGTTTATTTTTATAATAAAGGTAGATTTAAGAATATGAATAGTAGTATTAAATACTATTTATTAATTCATAACAACTGCAATAGTGAGAGACAGAAATATATACCATGTATATACGTTATGATCCTTGTCTACAATAAGAGATATAAAAGAAGAATAAATGTATGAAGCATTCAAACACATCTTTGTGGATCATTCTCATTAATCAATAAATTTTATTTATTGATTTATTAATTGCTACCGATTAATTTATGAATTAATATATGCGCTATTTACATATTGTAAGTACAGAGAGAGAAAATTTATATATCACATGTTAACATTCATTTTATGAAGAATCCAAAATACTTACATGATGAGAAAAAGGAAAGAAACTTGATCTATTACATATTTTACCTTTTGAAAGGCATGATTGGATGAATGGAAGAAGGAAAAAAAATAGGAAATAAACTTCCTGTTAGAACACCTTATTTTCTATTAAAAAGAAAGAGAGCAGAAGAGTAGATATATTTCTATGTATTTATTTGGTTTAATAAAAGCACCAAATATATCAACAAATCTCTTCTAGAGATATCTTATCATTACTAAATATACAAATCTGTTCTAGAGATTTTTTTAATATTATTATTATCACCACTTCTGAAGTGAATAAATTTCTATACATTTATTTGGTTTAGTAGTTAATACTATTGGCAAATATTTTTAGAACTTCAGGTTCCAATTTTACTTTAAAGTAAAGTCATTGTTTAGTACTTTAGATCCTAAATGGTACAACATGATTTTCATTATCTCAGGTTTGATTGCAAACATGGTTAGAATTTACCATAATCTGAATTAGCTTTTCTAATAATTCAACGCTTCACATCTCAAATTTATAGAGTTTTGATATATAATCCTTTTTTTTAGGAATACAAACTTATATGCATAAATTTTATTTGAGAACTTCAGGTCTCCAATATTAAATAAACACAATGAAAGAAGAGGACTCTTCATAATTGTATTCGAACATGAGAATCATAATACTATTTCTCTTCAAGGAAATAGTATTTACCACATTTGTAATGTTATTCCAACATGTTGTTTTTATGTTATGTCTTCTGGACATATCAATATCTTCTTCTGGAATTGCTCGCTTATTTTCTTCAAGGCTTTATTTCAGCTTATGAAAGCTTTAATCTTTCACCTTCGCATAAATGAACTTCAGGTTCCTATTCTTTCATATAAACTTAATATGATATTCTAGATACGTATTATCCTTCTATTTGTTTCTCTAAGAAACAATAAAATATTTCTTCTGGAAATATAAATCATGTAGCAAAATCATTTTTATAGTCCTCATTCAAACCGAAATCCAAACAAAAAAGTTTCAAAATGAAAAACCTTTTTTTTATACCAAACAATGGAATGAGATCTAAAAGTTTAGATCTACGATAAAATGAGATCTAAAATGATAATATTCATAGAGCAAGATCTATAAGATTATATATATATATATATATATATATAATGAAATCTAAAAAATTAGATATGATAGATAAGATCTAAAAAGAATACTAAAACAATAATGTCTGAAATTACATTTTAGTCCATGAAACAATTTTAGTTTCAGATCAAATTCAAAATTATCACAAAAAAATGGATATACATTAATAAAAATTAACAAGAGATCCGATGATTAAAATCTACAGATCTAAAAAATATATCATTTGAACATGATATTAAAATCTACAAGTGATCTAAAAAATTAGAAGAAAAAAAAATATAAGATCTGCAACAAAACGAGATCTAAAATACAGGGAAAAAAAATAACATGTACAAATAGAATCGGATCTAAATAATTAGATCAATGATACAATGAGATCTAAAAGAAATAAAATTAATAGAATGAGATTCGAAAGATTCGATTAATCAGATCAGAAATAACTTACCGCTTTGAAGATTTATAATCAGATCTGAAAATTTTCTTTTATTTAGAGATCGTGCTGATAACGTGTTATAAAATAAAGAAAGCAGAAGCCATTAGAGAGAACAATTTTATTCATTCAGAGATTAGTCATCCATTTTTATTACATTAACACCTTTATATAAAGGCGTAGGAGCTTGGGATAGAACTAATCCCACGATGTGAGACTAAATACAAAACAATATATAACATATTCACTATTTATATTTACATATATTATAACAATTTACACATTGTTTTCGTTTTTCGGTAAATAAATATAAAGAAGAATGTGCATTTGTTTATATTTGGATTCAGGAAATTATTTGAAGGACAAAATTTTTCAGCATTTTAGCCTTAAAGAGAGACGTTCAATATTTTAGGTTGAAAGACAACTTTCTTTATGTATCAGTTTTTAGTTATTGATAGCATTTTAAAGGTATCAGTTTGTAATTATCGGTAGCAGTTTTGAAAGAAGGTTTGTTCTTATGAATAATTTTGGAAGAATGTTTGTCCTTTTGAATAATTTTTAGAAGAAATTTTGTCCTTGTGCTTAAAATATGGAGGTCGTGTCCTTGAGGCTAAAAATATACGAATTTTTGTCTTTTAAATTAATCCCCCCATTTGGATTTTGGGCAGCGGATAAGGTAACTTTTTGTATGGATAATACTAAGACATGGGCAATATTTAGTGGTCTAAATACTTGCTATTTTTCCCCTCTTTCTCTCTCTTTCTAAAAGAAAAAAGTGCAAAGATTTAAAAAATATGTTTTATATTATAGTATTATGAGAGCTTTTGCTTCCTAAATTTAAACTTCTCTTCCTTGATAATCAAACCTCACCATGTTCATTTTCTTCTTTTCCAATCATTATTTTACACCTCGTACTAACATTTTTTATATTAAAATAAGTGATCATTTGGAGGAGAAAAGCACTCATATAATTTTATTCTACACTTTAAAAAAGTTGTTGCCAACAAGGCAAGTAGCGATTGTCCCACATACAATGAAAAAACCATCCCCAAGACATATGACCAACTCAAAATGACTCTGAAAACAAACTAATGGATCGTGCATGCACTAATACGACCTAAGACTAGATTCAATACCAAACTAATTGAGGCGGGTCAAATCAACTCGAATGGGGCATCAACTTTCCAGATATGTTTAAAAACATTTAACCGTTCCTGAGAAATTCAAAAACTTATACATGTAGTTTAAGGATTAAATTTTACTCTTATTCTAGCCTCGGATTTTAGAATCATTTTTGCTATCTAAGTTGTAAAACTTAGAGCTCAAGTCTGGCACAGAGCGAGCCAAATTGGATAAAGGATGTGCTTTAAGAGCTCGGTTGAAAGTGAAGTTCCAATGGAAATCAAGGTGGGGTTAAAGGCCTCAAAGATTAAAGCATTTTTGAAGTTACAAATGTCAAAAAGCTCTTTGAACTCTACTCTAAGTGGGATTGGTGATAACCAACTATCGTGCCAAAACGATATATTTTGCTTAAGTGGACAAGGTTGTTAATCTCAAGGTTGAAAAAATTAGTATGTTTCAAAATGGATTTTCAGAATTGGGTAAGTTGTTTGGGTTAGAAATACAATAGTGAAGGTTAATGGTTTTATCATAGAACTAACTTCTTTGTTCCATTTTTTAGGAAATAATCTCAAGTCTCTAATTTTTCTTATAAAAACTTCAACTATGTTACCTGAATATTTAGCGGTGTTGGGGCTCAAAGATAGCGTAACCAAGAGAGAATAAGAGAACAGTAGTCCGAGTAGACCATAGGAAGGACTGTTACAGATAAAGCGAGGAACTTATTTCCATTTCTTTAGAAATAATAATGGAGCGTCATTGATGGAATTTCTCTAGAATTCGACCACGTTAATTTTCTATTATTAAGTGGTAATTCAATAAGATTAGCATTAACATTAAACTAGTCGAATTCTTCCATGGTGGATGCGTCGCCTTTCCTCAAAGAATGCTCCCCTGGAAATCTAGTGACGTTGAATTCTCCTCCAACATCCCAAGGGCCAACTGAGAGTGATCTGGAAACTAGACATTTGTTCTAGAGAATTCTTTGGTCAATTTTGTGGTGAGGTTCGTAAACGTTGAAGACCGTTAATAAGGAATTTGTCTTATAAGTCAGAGAAAATAAGGTACATTGAGTCAGTGTTAACTGATTGAATGAGCTTAACATAGTTATGTTTTCAGCCCACCATTAAGCCACATGCACTACCCCTAGTTGGGAGGTAAGCCCACTTACTAAGAAAAAATCCCCCTCGACTCCTATAAAACCAAAAATCGAGATTTTGTTCTAAACTCTATGTCAATATTGTTATCCTTTAAAAAAGCCGGTTTTATTACATTTATGGTGATCGTGCAAACCCATAGCATTCTAACTAAGGAATCTCAACATCTATGTGATTGTACCCTTCAAGCTCCTTGCCACTCATGAATTCTACGTCGGACTGGTCAATGCTAAGGAAAAAACCCACACTCCTAGCTAAATCTAGCATAGAACTGGTAAATAAATCGTTTAATATAGTAGTGCTATAAGTACTATCTAAATAGTTTATCGAACCTAAGCTAGAGCCGAAAGCTCTAGTAACCAAACCAGATGGAAGACCGCGAATCCAAGCGCTCCTTCTTACCAAACTGATACTCAGGCGTTTGCATCTAAAATCTCATTTTGCTTTCGTAGTAAGCACTATACTTACCTCCTCACATGGTGAAGCTCTACCTTGCTCACAGCTTTCACCATTAAATTATAAAGTTTATGATTTATTTTAATGATATACATGGTGCACAAAACAAAATTCAAAATAAGTTTTAGAAAACCAATATTTTTTATAGAAGCAAAACAAACTATGATCTGTCTTTATTATTGAAATGTATACTTTATAATTATTGTTGGATAAATTCTGCTATTCATTCAGATGACATAATATTCAATAAAGAATAAAAAAAAGGTCATTATTAAGTGTGGCCGTAAAAAAGTATAAAAAGTTAGAAACAACTGAAAATATAGAAAGATTTTTGGCCAACATATACAAAGATTATCCACAAACTTCTACTGATTGGAAGAACATTTTCAACCTTCTTGACTAAGTCAATAACATGTTACAACCATATTTTCCATGTTCTCACAAGATCACAGGCCACTTTATCCAGTCAAGCTCGAAGCAAATAACTAAATCTTGATCTTGTAAATAGACAGACAAATGCATAGAAAAAAGGATCTAATTTGGATATGGTTTAATATTATTTCATTCGTCGAAGCGTTCCTTCTTATATTCGTACTATACTCCACTACATAAATATATGAGAAAAAAAAATACATATAATTAAAATAAAATATAATCAAATGGAGACAATAGGGTAAAAGAATGATATCATCAATGAATGCTCCTTAAGAGTTTGCTTATAACAGAGATAAGATCTCAACTATTACCAACTCATGCATTAACCATTAGTGACTCATTCATTAAGCTATTAGTACATCATGCATTAACCATGATTAACTTGTGCGCCATGAGTAACTTGTGCGTTTACCATTAGTAACTCATGATTGTATCTGAATTCAACTTTTAAACTCCTGCACCTCATTTTTCGACCACCCATTTCTGAGAATTAATAAAAAAGAAATTAAGTTTAGGCTTTTTTAATAAGATAGCAATTATTTAATTCAAGCCATTAATATTAAATACATTATTTAACATTTAATTTAATATTTGAGCTAATTCAGTTTTAAATAAATAAAAAAATAAAAATTACATATTTATCAATTAAACACACGTGTATTGAGATAATAAATAGCCCCTTAATAATTTATAACATTTATAAGTTATTCTGTCAAATTAATTTCGGCCAAAAACCGAGAGTGCAATTGTAAAACTCCAAGATGTGACCGTGGTCCTTAGCAATATTTGTTCAATTCACAACGTTAAAACTTATGACTGAAAGTGTGCTATGGATCATGTAATATGGATATACGATAATACAAAGTGTAGTGATGATAGCTATACAGTAAATATTGCGGAATATAAAAGCAGTATAATAAAATGACACTAGAGATTTTTATACTGGTTTGGAGCTCCGTCCTACGTCCAGTCCCAGACTCTTTCTGAAATTTCACTAAAACAAAACCCTCACTTAATCCGGAGGAATAGGTCTATACAACCCTTGAGCAGCTGAACAAGGACCTGAGCAGCGGAACAGGATTTCGCCTCAGTAGTCGAAGAGTCACACGCCTGAGCAGCAGAGCAGGAGTTCAACAAATACAAAATATTGTTTGACTTTATGTGCTATGATAACACGGATAAGTCTGTTTATAGTACACTCTTTCTATGATCTTTTCCTGGAGTATAAATATATATATTTGAAGTTTATGAATAATACAAAGGTATAATATTGCTTTAATGCAGAATATTTGAAAGTATAGTTGCAAGTAGATTCAAGAGGGTTAGATAAGAAAGACAAGAAAATTCGGTGGTTTGGAATCAAGTTAGAATATGTATTTATAGATGTAAAAAGCAACGAATGTTGATGAAGAGTTCTGGTTGAAGTGTTGCGTCCAAATCTTTTGTAGAGATTCGTAACTCTTCACAAATAGTCATGTCTTTTCAGAAAATAACTGTTGTAGAAATTTAGTCAACTGAACCTCTGGGTCAGTTGATTGGATATTCAAACGTATTTTTTAATATATATTTGTTTATTTATGCACCTGTGCATGTTGCACAGAAATTGTCAGGGCAGTCGACTGACCTGGTGATTTCTGTGCAATTTGCACATTTTTCATAGTTTTATATATATATATATATTATATGATTTTAAAAAAAAACTTTGATAATATATATATATATATATATATATGTTCTATGCTTATATGTGTAAATCATTAGGAAGATAAATATATATATATATATATATATATATATATTCTATGCTTATATATATTCCATGCTTATATATATATATTCTATGCTTATATTCTATTTGGTTTGAAGTCCGAGTTTCTCGAAGAGTTTTAGATTAGGAATTCTTTGGTATATAAGTCAGCAGTGCAGCTCGGAGTGTTCTGTGGGTCAGAAAAAAGGTCTTCTGGCTTAGCAGTGTCTGAGAGATGGAGTTCAGAAGCAGTAGAGTGGATCCATTTCTTCGATGGATTGGCAAGACCGGCATAAGCTGTTCTGATTGGTAAAGGGAGAACAGTATTTCTTTGGAATTTGGTCTGGATTGATCGCAAAAGTGACTTGCGATAATTGTGTATTGTCTTGGATTGTTGGAGATTTTTCTGGATGCCTTCAGGGATGTCAGAGGTTGTCCACATCTAGAGATTTAGTTTTCTTATCGACCAGGATTCCAGATGTGGTACCGGTGGTTCAACTAGTTGAAGGTTGGTTCCTTGAGATGGAGTTTGGTGAAGCAGCTTAGGATTGGAGGAACATCTGAGTTTTCTCTTGGTTATCAGAGATTTTCTAGGATGTGTTGTCCAGTTTGTGCTCGTGTTCTTCATCAACATTCTTTTCTACTCCAGATCAGAGCTATGCAGCGGAAGCAGTTTGGGAGTGCATCTGCTTTTCTTTTCCGGATAGGAGATATTTGTTTTCTTCTGATGGTTGTGAGTGTAGTTTGTTCTTGATCTTGGTTGATCTTGAAGGATCATTCTGGTGGATTGGCTTTGGTCCAGTTTGTTTCTTGAGACATCAACAAGGTTTAAGCTGATCAGGTAGGATGAAGGCAGCCCAGGATCGTCCGAAGAGTTGTGTGGATAGGTGTCGAAGATCTGATTTTGGATAAGTTTTCTCTCCGTCTTTAAGAGATATAAGATCGAGTAAGGCAGCCCAGTATTTATAGATGTTAAAAAGCAACGAATGTTGATGAAGAGTTCTGGTTGAAGTGTTGCGTCCAAATCTTTTGTAGAGATTCGTAACTCTTCACAAATAGTCATGTCTTTTCAGAAAATAGCTGTTGTAGAAATTCAGTCAACTGAACCTCTGGGTCAGTTGACTGGATATTCAAACATATTTTTTAATATATATTTGTTTATTTATGCATCTGTGCATGTTGCACAGAAATTGTCAGGTCAGTCGACTGACCTGGTGATTTCTGTGCAATTTGCACATTTTTCACAGTTTTAAATATATATATATATATATATATATATATATTATATGATTTAAAAAAAAAACTTTGATAACATATATATATATATATATTCTACGCTTATATGTATAAATCATTAGGAAAATTATATATAAGCTAATATATACATTAAACGAGGAGAGATCTTAACAAAATTGAATTAAGACTCAAAACAAGATAATATAAATTTTAGTGCACCGATTTTGATATCTTGTCTCCATGTAGTATATATTCTCTTTTTGTCGCAACAGTTGTCATATATGTATGTTGCAGTGATTGCCTTGTGTCATGAATTAAAACCAAGTCCCAACATTCTTCCCCTTTATGATTGATGACAACCTGTAAATAGATATAGATTTTGACTGTATATATAATACAAATACTTACTCTCCCTGAATCTTTGTCGATCTATATCCTGCGTTCTTAATGTTAGTAATAATATTTCTCCCCCTTTGTCATCGACAAAAAGGAATAAAGAATATAAAAGTATGAAGCATTGATAGATATTATGAAGAAACCAAACATTCATACATTACAATATCACAAACAAGAGTTTTTTATCATACGAAAAAAGTGGCTATTTAGTACAAGCCATAATGTTTGTGAAACAAAAGACTAATGTTTTTATAATAAAAGAAAAGTAACAACTTACTCCATTCTATGCTTACCCCTATCACCATGTGATCTTTGACTACCATTATCGCCTCTATTTCCACCGTTATCGCTACTACTTGCTTGATCATCGGAAGCGGAAGACCAAGTGAAGACAGGTTGCTTATTCGGATCACCTAGTGTAGCCGTGGAAGTGCCGGATGAACACGAGATAGCTTGCCATAACTTTCTGAAAAATCCCTTAACTTTATCAAGCTTTTTGTCAACTTTAGTGATATGGAATTGAAGAATTTATTGGTTATGGCATATCATGGAAATAGACTCATGTGGAGGAAGGCCTGGATTAGGAATTAAAATTTTGTCTTGTTGACGAATAGTTGATCTTTGGCGAGTTGGACAGTGAGATGCTTCGCCTTGTTGTTGTTGTGGTTGATCTTGTGGTAATTGGCATTGAGTCCATTCTTCAAAATTAATGATATGAGGAGGTCGAGCAACTGGTAGCTTCATTAATGCTAAAGTACGAGAGTTTAAGTAGACGACGGTAGAAACGGGTGAGCCAGGTTTCGAAATCTCACATTCTTTGAACAAGCGCATAATATACTCACCATAGTATATGAAATTCATTCGACCATTGTTGAAGCTTAAGAACTCATCAAGAATTAACCGAAGCCAATTAACTTTGATATTTCCGAAGATGGCGTATAAGGCTTTGAAGTCGTGTTCATAAACAAGTTTATAACTTCCGGTTCGTGGAGTTGCGGTTTTCATTAATGTACGGTGTATAATTCTGGCTTTTAGCCTTAAGGACATAGACTTGAGTTGGTGCATATCATCTTCCAAAAATAAACGACTTATTCGGTCACGAACGACCATATCGCAATCAACATTGCTTAATTCAATACCATCATTTTCAGATCTTAAAATGTGAGCCATTCGAACTAACGAGAAAAATACCGGTTTTTCACAAACCAAACTCCATACACAATCTTTTTGGTTTTGAATGTTTTGGTGACCTAAATTAAGATTAGCATAGAATAGCTTGACCATAATTTGATTTATTTTATGCCTATTTTTGTCAACATTGAACAAAGACTTCAAATTGCTTCTACGAGCCAATTCTCGTATATAATAAGGAGAAAAATCAGCAAATTTTACAAACGAACCTTCAAAAATACAAGAATCTTGAATTCTCCTCCATCTTCTAATTGCGGTATCATCGAAGAGCCATTGTTGGATTTTCTCGTTGGAAGAGGTTGGGAGGATGAAGATGCTTGTCCTTTTATTTTTTGAGCCATTTAATTTGATTGCTTGGAGGTAAAAATTAGGTTTTGAAGATCTAGGCTTTTAGAAGAGTTGAAAATCTGAAATGAGTGTGAAGAGTAAAGAGGAAAGTGAAGGCTAAAAGGTGAAAAATGGGTGGGTAGGAGCAGTAATTTTGTTCAGATTCACGAATTAGTCGACCGAATCAGTTGTTCAGTCGATTGAATCCAAAATTCAAAATTTTCGAACTTCTGGTTCAGTCAATTAAAGGCCTGATTCAGTTGACTGAATCTTGATCATTTGGATTTTGTTTTCTGGTCCAGTTGACTGGTCCACTGTGACAGTCAACTGAGGTTGGTTTTTGAAAAAAAATTATATCAGTGTCAATCGACTGATACACTGGTTCAGCTAACTGACCTGTGTAAATTTTCCCAATCATCTTTGTTCTGATTAATATTTTATATATTCATACATATGAAGCTTGTTAATTTATTTATTTATATATATTAGAACCAGCATATGTGATGATAATATGAAGGAAAATAAACGATTTATTCTAAAAAATTGTACATGTTGTAGTCAAATTATTCGAAAAATAGCACATAATAACAACTACTCTTATTTTGAAGGGCTAGGAGTTTTGTAGCCCTGTAGCTGTTTGCGACGAACATTGGATGCCTCATTTCGATCCCATGAGTTTGGTGAGACCGGTGTTGGTGGCGGGATGAAGTAGAAGGTCGTTGAACAGGCGAAAAAGCGTGTTCGTCTATTAGATGGGATGAAGCACCGCAAAATTTCATAGCAACGTGTTCTATAATTCCTAGATGTCTCGAGTTGATTTTTTGCTCGTAATATATTTCGTGCTGAAGCATTAGCGACTCTAGTTGATAATGATGCAAATCACTTATTTTTGTTTAGTGTTTGGAGGGACATCAAACATCATCTACTTCCGTTCCTTTTTCTCCGGAGTGTATCCAGTATGATCGCGAGAGGTAGAAGGTGGTGTAGTATGATGGATGGGTGTTTTTGGTGATTCGGAGGAGGCTAGGATTTCAATGGAGTGAGTTGATTGTGAAGAAGTTGACATAATGATAGTTAGTTTGTATTTTTGTTAGTTTGTATGAATAACAGAGAATAAGTACACGTATTTATAGACTAATGTTGAGAATAAAAAGGATGAAATGAATGGTTTATGTTGAATTTAGCTATAAAAAGGTTGTTAGTTGCTATTTCGTTGGTTTTCCGTTATTGTGATTTATCTATGTAAATGTAATATGCAGAAAATATATATTTAAAAAGGTAAGGGTTATACATAACTTAGTGTATAGTTGTTACCATATAATAGAATCTCCGACCTAGACTATAATGAAAATAATTAATAGCTCAAGTGGTTAAGACATCTGGGCTATTCACAACAGGTCATAGGTTTGAGTCTCGGCATGGTCATAAAATGAATTTTTGTCAAATTTTTTATTTTCGAGTTTTTAGTCAAAATCTCATATTTTATTGTTTATATATCATTAACTGACATTATACCGAGTTCTCGACGTAGTTTTATAAAAGTGTTCTCTAACAATGATTTAGTAAAAATATCAGCTAATTGATTTTCAGATGGAACGTAATCTAAATTTATTACATCTTTTACTATATCGTCGAGCAGAAAGTGGTGTCTAATATCTATGTGTTCAGTTCTAGAGTGATTTACTGGATTTTTGGATAGATTTATTGCGCTGGAATTATCACAGTAAATTGTTGATTTTGGTAAATTGACTCTGAAATCTTTAAGTGTCTGTTGCATACAGATTACTTGTGCGCAAGCTAATGCTGCAGAAATATATTCTGATTCACAAGTTGATAGTTAGACACAATTTTGTTTCTTGCTAAACCATGACATTAATGATTTACCAATGAAGTGACATGTACCGCTTGTACTTTTTCTATCCATTCACGATCCTCCGAAATCAGCATCGCTATATGACACTAACTCGAACAAGCAATCTTTTGGATAGAAAAGTCTGAAATCTTTAGAATTACTAAGATAACGTAGTGTTCGTTTTACGGCTCGTAAATGTGATTCTTTTGGGTCAGCTTGAAATCTTGCACATAGATATACACTCATCATTATATCTAGTCGACTCGCTATTAGGTATAGCAACGATCCTATCATACTTCGATATAGTTTTTGGTCTACACATTTGCTATTTTCATCTTTATCAAGATGAGCTGTTATGCTCATAGGTGTTGGTTTGGCAGAAGTGTTTTCCATTTCGAATCGCTTGATAAGATTATTACAGTATTTTTCTTGATTTATAAATATTCCATTTGAAACTTATTTTATTTGAAGACGTAGAAAATACGATAATTCTCCCATATAGGACATTCCGAATTTCTAGTCATTGTTTTATAAATAAAGTTTCATCAACTTTTCCTATTTCGAATCCTCATTCAATTAAATGGCTTTTAAGAAGTTCATACCAAGCACGTGGTACTTGTTTTAAACCATATAAAGCTTTCTTAAGTTTATAGACCTGATCTGGATATTTTTCATGAACAAAGAGGTTGTTCAGCAAAAACATTTTCTTTAATATAACCGTTGGCACCAAAATTGGTCACTAATACCCTTAGAAAGATTGTGTAGAGAGATTAATGAAGAAAGTA
Organism: Allium cepa; assembly: GCA_030765085.1. Taxonomy (NCBI): domain Eukaryota; kingdom Viridiplantae; phylum Streptophyta; class Magnoliopsida; order Asparagales; family Amaryllidaceae; genus Allium; species Allium cepa. Next base: position 608,543,346 of record CM060939.1, on the reverse strand, counting down.
AATTAAAACAGAGAATAGAGTGTAAATTTAAATGCAGAGAACAAGAACACCAAATTTATAGTGGTTCAGCGTAACTGCCTACATCCAATTTGAGGTTGATTTCCATTGATTTCCTTGATGGGTGATTACAGATACAATCCGTTTTTAGTTACTAGAATACAATTGCAAAGTAAAAGAAATAAGTCTGGAATGATTCTTGGAAATGGCAGAGTCTCCCCAGTGTTCTCTAAAATCTCTCTCTTTCTCTGTGCCCCTGCCCCTCTATTTATAGACAAAGGTGGGTTGGACTTCCCTGTGGGCCCGGTAGCTGAATAACTCGGTCCAAATATGACAAGCCCTGTATGCCGAACCGAGCAGGCCGAACGGTCAAGCGCCGATCCATTCTCTTTATGCCGAACGATACGTTTGTTGTGGGGAAGAGTAGGCCGAGCAATGATCGGACCGGGCGTGCTGGGGAGAATGCCGAACCATCCTTGATTGCCGAACATCTCGAGAGGCCGAATGATAATGCCGAGTCTTCATGGATACCGGATGCTCCTTGGAGCCGAACGGTATGATGCCGAACGGTCTGGGTGCCGAACAAGGCGCTTGATGTTCGAACGCAATCTTGACCGAACGAGCCTTTGGCCGAACGATGCTTTTGGCCGAACGAGGCCCTAGGCCGGGTGAGGCCTTTGGACGAACGCTTCTGAATGACGTTTGCAAAGAGATGTCGGACGAACCAGTTGGGCCAAGCGGTGGGTATGCCGAGCGTTATGGTACCGAACCACTTAAGTGCCGAGCGAGGTTTCTGGCCGGACGGTCGCTTTGGTCGAATGATATCATATGCCGAACGATATTCTGAGGCCGAGCGATCTTAAGCCTAGCGTTCTTCTTTGGCCGGAAGGTATTCAATACCGGATGCATCTTGGTGCTGAACGCTCCATCTTGGACCGAACGATAGGGGAGGCCGAGTACTAAGTTGCCCGGTCGATTCCCTGGGAAACACTTGCCCCCCAAAGTGTATCGCATTGACCGAACGCGAGGCGCTTTGAACCATGAGTCCCTTGCGTTCCTCTTCAAACCTTGTCCCACTTCTCTTAAAGGGGTTATGGTGCGTGCCGAACGTAATGCAACTGCCGAATGATCTAGCTAAAGATAAGTGCCCGGGATGCTAAGCGAAGCAGAATAGCTGAGGCCGAACAACGTGAGATAGCCGGTCGATATCACCTTGACCGGTTCTGCCGGTCATGGACGATTCAACTTCTTCTCTTACCCTATAAAACCATGCGTCCTCCCTCTTCCTTTCTTTTCTACTTCCATTTCTATTATGCTTTTAAGAATTTGCGATTCTAGCCTGTTAATCGAATACCTAAAGCCTAATCAATCCTTCTCGAGCTTCGATCTGTCAACCAGGTATTAACCCTTCTATCTTAACCCCTTCCATGATTAAAACTGAGAGGCTTAGGCTTGCACATTAGAACCATGGCCGAGAGGGTTACGTGGATGGTCTGGGCTAAACGGTGTGCGGCGAAAAGAAGCGGCCAGGGATGATCGCTCATATGAGTTGTTGTAGGTGGTTAGGATACCGGTCAGTCTGATTTGGGATGATTCGCCGAGCGAACTGTTCTTGTTGTTCGGCGTGGAAGAGAGGAGTGGAGCTATAGCCAAGGGTGGGGCGCCGAACGTTAAGGCTCGGAATGACTCTGGTTCGACGTGTCTCACTATACGCCGAATAGGGGAATGGAAGGCCAGGGAGGAGGCACAAATTATCGGGGATGCTAAACGTTACCTCGACCGAGCAGGACTTAGGCCGAACGTTACTTGAGCCGAACGGTAGTTTGGCCGAACGAAATTAAAAGCCGAACCATACTCAGCTGACCAAACATAAATGCCAAACAAAACATGCCGAACAATACATAGCCGAACAACACATAAATGTCGAACCAAACATGCCGAGCGATACTTAGCCGATCAACACATAAATGCCGAACCAAACATGCCGAGCGATCGTAAAGCAAGAACAATGACTCTAACATTCTAGCATATCGGACCGATTTAGACTAATAATCTTCTATTTTCAGTAGCTATAAATCTGAACTTTACTTGACGTAATCGGATAACCATCCTTTAACGTTCCCTGAACTCGAAACTGTAATCGCCATTAGGAAGGATTTTGGAGATGGTCGTCGATGACGGTCTTCGAAGGCGATGATCTTTAAGCTTAGTTTTATATCAGTAACCTTACGACTCTCGAATTTCCAATGCTTATACATGGTTGATTGCACTAGCTCACACACCACACAAGGGGGGAATTTATGTTGTTAAGTCTAACGCTGATCATTTTTTGAGTATAGTTCATACAAGTGCTCTACAGGATTCGATTCCCGTCAAAAAATGTCTAAAAAATCCAGTTCCGCCACAATCTCGGACAGACCCGGGCCGTCTTCCAAACAAGGGGATGTAGATACTTCTAATCCATCGACCTCCCCCGCTCATAACTTAGATCCTGATGCCCTGGAGTCAACGGTTCTCTTGGATAATCCGATCGATTCACAAGCTTCGAAGATTAATGAAGCTGCGCTCCAGCGAATATGTCCGATCCACGGAATCCCTTTTGCCGACGTGTTGGTTCCGTCAGGCCATGATTGTCCACACCTGCCCCCAGTCGGATACACCGCCTGCAATAAGTTTATGTGCTGGGTGGGCAGTGTGCCTCCGTTCGATTTATTTCTTCGGGACGTGTTGCAATACATAGACGTCGCCCCATCGCAGCTGCAACCAAACGGTCATGCGTTCATTTATGGGACCTACCTCCTTTTTATGGCTGTCTTCTCCAGGCCTCCAACTCCCGACGACATCAGATATATTTATATGATCAAGAAGCGGAGAGATAGACCCTTCTTCGTGTTCCTCGAGCCACACCACAAGTGCCAAAGCGTGGAGCAAGTTTTCCCTGTACAAACAGGAATGGTTCTACGTGTGCTGCCCTCCTGGTTTCGTGAGGAGATGGGTCGAAGGAAGTAAGTCTTCTTTTTAGAGCGACGCTCATATTTCGGTTGAGACGATGCTTTTTCTAACTCTTGTTTCATTTTTTCAGATATCAATCCACTTCCTGAGGGCCGCGGCTATTCAGAGAGGCTGTTGAGGCTATTAGAGCTCTTCCCGCCGAGGAACGAGACATCCGAACCCTCATTTCAAATGAGTCACTGTCAAGGTTCGAGCTGTTAGTAGAAGGTCGTTGGGTGAGCCTTCTTGAGGGCGTCTTCATCCCCATGCCCGCATCCGGTAAAGGGAAGAAGTTAGCTGGATCGTCGTCACGCCACACCCTCGGTGCACAGGAGGAGGGGGAAATCAGAGAGGGTGAAGCACCTGAAACACAAGGTGAGAATGCGGGTCCTACTCAGGATCCGCTGGTCAAGTGCATGATATTGAAACGTCATCTTCCCCTTCGAAGGGGAAAAAGACGTTGACATATAAGATTAGAAAGGAGAAGGTTGGCGGAACTTCCAAAGTTACGCTCATCCCGGCCGAGAAGGAGGCTTCTTCATAGCACGTTGAAAGTTCGCTAAAGGGCCTTTCGAACCTCTCCATTCCGGAAGATCTGCTCAACTATGATTTTGGCGATTCGGAGGTATTCAAGTTTCCATTCGCCCATCAGAGGCGATGTGGGCATTCCAATCCAAAGTCAGGGAGAGAAAACCCCTGTTAGCAAGGCTACTGGTCCGTCGGGGGGAAACACTAGGACACACACGAACATTTGCACTTCAATTCGCACTTAAATTTTTGTTGTCACATCTCTCCTTGCTAACTCATTGTTATTTGAATTTCGTGAAGGTGACATGGGGCGCTCACGCGGATTCGATCGTCTCCGTGGTTCTTCTATTTTTCATCCATCTGGATGGGGCTCGGGTCCCGAGAGACGTCGAGATAGAGATGGTGATAGTGATAGGGACCATCATTCTCGAGACTCATCATCTCGGAAGAAACCGTATTACCAGCCCAAGCATCATCGACACCCCACTTCTCATTCGGGGCAAAGTAAGGATAAGCCTGGTTACAAGGGGTCGCAGTCTGATATCCCCCAAGATAAACGCTCTGATTCTTCTTCCACTCGACAGTCCCGAGATTCTCATAGGAGGGGCGAACTTTCAAAGCCGTCTCCTCCTGCTCCTACATCGGATCCAACAGTATCAGAGAGATTGAGCGAGCTTAAGGCTTCATTTCCTAAGATCTGTTTCGATGGGTTGAAATTCCTTCCGGCGATTCATCCTATACCTGGAGATGTTAAGCAGAACACCATTGCCTATACCAACGACGTCTATGTTCAACATGATGCGTTCGTTCACCTAGCTGAGAAACTTTCCGAAGTCTCTGTGGAGCGCCAGCACGAAATAGACCGTTTGAAGCTTGAGGCTACCCACGATAAAAACATCATTAAGGCCCAGGACGAAGAAATCGCCACTTATAAGTCTGAACTCGAGGTCGCCCATCAGAGTGCCAGGGATACTACTGAGGCTGTCACTCGCTTGTAATCAACCCATGAGAAAGAGCTTGACGAGACGGTTCAATGATGTGGGGCTTTGGCCTTAGAGAAGGACTCCGTTCAGAAGGAGAGGGATGCGTTCAGCACCCGGGTCAAGGAACTTGAGGAGCTTCTCCGCAGAGAGAAAGAGGAGAAGACGGCTGCCCAAGAAGAGTCGCAGCGATACTGTGACGAGATTGTCGCCACCCGACTCTTTAAAGAACAGCCCGAGGGCGAGCTTTCCAAGGTTGAGATGTTAAAGAGCGAGGCCCGCGAAGAGGGCAAGAAGATGGCGTTGATGGACATCGACTCCCATCTTGAGGCAGCCAGGGAAGAAGGTAGAGAAGAGATCAAAACCACGTTCGACCCACTCATTGCCGAATTCAACGCCCGCGTGCTAATGCACCGTGACTTAACTTTTTTGGGCGATGGCTATCTTGAATCGTTGCTCGAGGCATGGGAAACCTTAATTCAGATCAGGAAGGCCGAGCGTGGTGTCGAAGTGGTTGATGAGGAGGATTTGATAAAAGAATTTCTGAAGGGACATGAGCCTTCGGACCTATCAGCGGCCAAGGCCCTTTACTGCAAAGGCTCCCTCTCGAGGAAAGGGAAAGAAGTTGTCGCCGGTCCATCCGGGGCCGAGTCTCCTGTTCACGTGCCTTCCCAACCGGCCGGTCGGCCGATACTCGATCCCTTTGAACAGCACATTGGCTATGATCTGGAAGCCCCCGGCCTATGCGTTCATGTTTTGTCTCCTATCCCGGAGGGCGAAACTCCTTTGACGGCAGAGAGTTTTCCAGGGCCTGGTAGATAACCTTTCACTTTGAGATTTTGAAAGTCGTCATTCTTTGTACTATTGCATTCTTACGCTCATCTTTTCTGATTTTGTGCAGGTTGTTTCGATCCCGATCCCACTCCGAGGAGCGATGTCGCCAAGGAGGTGGGAAAGACTGGTGGGGCTGCTCATGCTGGTGAAGTTCCTGGGCCAGATGCTCAAGTGATCGGGGCGCTTGACGAAGGCAAGTCCGATTCCTCCTTTGGGAGTTATGAAGTAGAAGTCAGAGGCACCTCTGAGCATACATCTGAATTGTGCATGAAGGAGCGGCTCGAGAAAGAGAAAAGAGATACAGCCAAGGTCAAGGTTGAGCCGCGTGAAGTGGACCCGGACGATCCCTTGAACAAGCCATTGAAGGGCATCCTTCCTGGCAGGTCCAAGCCCTTGGATGTTCCCCCTACTTCTTCAGTTGTTACTCCTTCATCAAGGAATGGTTCCAAGGGTAAACGCTCTGGGGAAGAGTCGTCCGGGAAGAAGTTGAAGAAGCACAAGAAATGACTACTACCCTCGTTCAACGAGAGTCAATTTAAGTCGTGTAATAATCTTTTGTAATTTTTGTAGATAGACTGTTGACTCTGGATTTTGGAGTACTTGTAGTAGAAAACTTTTCCTGAATAGAGTTTAGTTTCCTTTTCTGTCTTTTCAAAAGATTCTTATTATTTAGTTTTCTTTGTGATTGTGATTCGAGTCCATGCTGTTGTGCGTAACATAGACTACACGGTCCGTTGATTCTTTGAGAGTTATTCGTTTTCCTCCCATGCCTCAAGTACTTAGAACATTTTTTAATCTGCACAATGGGAACTTAGAATATTCCAGTCCGTATTCTGGGGACTTGGAGAATTTTTACCATTTATACTCGAGTTCACACTTCGGAGGCTTCGAGTACTCCAGTCCGTACTCCGGAGACTTGGAGATTTTGAGTCGTTTATACTCGAGTCCGCGCTCCGGGGACTTAGAGTACTCCAGTCCGCACTCTGGGGACATGGAGATTTTTATTCGTTTATACTCGAGTCCGCGCTCCGGAGACTTCGAGTACTACAGTCCGCACTCCGAGGACTTGGAGATTTTTATTCATTTATACTCGAGTCCGCGCTCCGGGGACTTAGAGTACTCTAGTCCGCACTCCGGGGACATGGAGATTTTGAGGCGTTTATACTCGAGTCCGCGCTCCTGGGGCTTAGAGTACTCCAGTCCGCACTCCAGGGACATGGAGATTTTTATTCGTTTATACTCGAGTCTGCGCTCCGGGGACTTCGAGTACTCCAGTACGCACTCCGAGGACTTGGAGATTTTTATTCGTTTATACTCGAGTCCGCGCTGCGGGGACTTAGAGTACTCCAGTCCGCACTCCGAGGACATGGAGATTTTGAGTCGTTTATACTCGAGTCCGTGCTCCGGGGACTTAGAGTACTCCAGTCCGCACTCCGGGGACATGGAGATTTTTATTCGTTTATACTCGAGTCCGCGCTCCGGGGACTTCGAGTACTCCAGTCCGCACTCCGGGGACTTGGAGATTTTATAAGTGTCTATGCGTGTTCGTACGTTAGCCGGGATAACATAATTTTATTTGCCCAATACAGGATCATCATTTGTAGAGACACTAGTAATTCATGGGAAATATTGCTTCAAGCTTTTATTAATGAGAGCAAGCTAAATCACTTTATTACATGCCAAGAATTAGAAATAAAAGCATACTGGAAATAAGTGCGACTAATACATGAAAGAAACAGACTAAGTATAATAACGCCGCAAGTGCTCGCTGTTCCATGCTCAGGGGAGTGTCGCACCATCGACGGTCGCTAGGTTGAAAGTTCCTTTTCCAAGCCTCTGTTCGATGACGTATGGACCTTCCCATGCAGGATTCAAATGGGACAGGATCGGAAAAACTCGTTTTAGCACGAGGTCTCCCACACCAAACATTCTTGGTCGGACCTTCTCGTTATAATATTTAGCGACTCCGTGTCTGTATGAGGCCGCTCTCAAATCGGCTCTTCGCGTTTTTCATCAATAAAGTCCAATGATTCCAATAAGAGATTCCGATTCGACGCAGGGACGTAGTGAGTTACTCGATGAGATAGAACTTCAAGTTCCACGGGTATGACAACTTCCGTGCCATATGCCAATGCGAATGGAGTGTGGCCAGTCGCGGTCTTATGGGTAGTTCTATAGGCCCAAAGCGCCGCCGGGAGTTCGTCTACCCACTTTCCTCTAGCCTTTTCTAAGTGTTTTTTCAACGTGGACTTGATTATTTTGTTTAGGGCTTCTACCTGTCCATTCACCTTCGGGTGAGCAACTGCTGCAAACCTTTTCTCAATGCCATATTTCTGACAAAATTCTTTGAACTCCTTGCTTTCGAATTAAGTTCCATTGTCTGTTATGATGGTCCGGGGAAGGCCAAAACGACATATGATATTTCGTACAACGAAGTTAATGACTTTCTTTGTGGTGATCGTGTCCATAGGCTCTGCCTCTGCCCATTTGGTAAAGTAATCAACCGCAACTATTGCATATTTCGCGCCTCCTTTGGCTATGGGTAAAGAGCCGATCAGGTCGATCCCCCATATCGCAAATGGCCAGGGACTAACCATTTGTGTGAGTTCCGTCGGCGGTGCTCTCGAAACTTTTGCGTATATCTGACATTTGTCACATTTTCTCACATAGTCTACAGCGTCCCGATTCACGGTTGGCCAATAGTATCCATAGCGGAGGATTTTCTTCGCCAATGTCTGCCCCCCGGTGTGGTCGCCGCACTCTCCCTCATGGACTTCCTTTAATACCTGTTTTATCTCATCATGGGCCACGCACCGGAGTAAGGGGGTCGAGAATTCCCTCCGATACATTATCCCATCCTGTATTACATAACGTGAAGCTTTACGAAGGACTTGTCATCTTTCGCTCCTCTTTTTAGGCAAATCCCCTCGTAGCAGGTACTGTTTGATTGGGGTCAACCACGATTCCTTCTCAAGTTTGATTTCTAACACAAAATATGTCTCCATTACGTCTATACTTGGAGCATAGAGGGTCTCAACAGGGAATAATCCCATTGTTGTGCTTCGCCAGTGCTTGCGAATTTTGCCAATGAATCGGCTTCTCTATTTTGTTCGCGTGGGACATACGAGATGTCGTAGTATTCCAGATTCGCCAGCAGCTCTTGAACCCGAGCGAGGTAAGGAGCAAGTCTCTGTCCTTTCGCTTGATAGTCTCCTCGCACCTGATACACTACCAGCTGTGAGTCACAGAAGATTTCGATTGACCTCACTTCCAATTCGATAACAAGTCTCAAGCCAGCAATCAATGCTTCATATTCGGCTTCGTTATTTGTTGCTGCAAACTCGAGCTTCAAAGCGTAGAAAATTGATCTGTCTTAAGGAGTTACGAGGATTATACCTGCCCCGAGCAACGGTCGTTAGATGCCCCATCAGTGTACATCTTCCATCGAACGGGGGGGTATGATTATGTGATTGCTCGGTTCATCTAGCACAGTGAATTCAACAATGAAGTCGGCTAGTGCTTGTCCTTGTGTGGCCCTCCGCGGAAAATAGGTAATATCGAACTGACTTAACTCAATATTCCATTTCAGCATCCTTCCGGAAGTTTCCGGTCATTGGAGTACCTGTCGCAAGGGTTGGCCAGTGTAGACACCGATTGAGTGTGCCTGAAAGTAGGTGCGAAGCTTGCGTGATGCGATTACCAAGCAATAGGCTAGTTTTTCAATCTTTGGATAATTTCTTTCCGCCCCTGTCAAGCGCTTACTGACATAGTAAACCGGCTTTTGAATCCGGTCTTCCTCGCGAACCAAGGCTGTATTGATAGCGTGCTGGGATACCGTCAAGTATACATACAACGTTTCATGGTCTATCGGCTTGGACAGCACGGGGGGACTTTCCAAGTGCCTTACCAAAGCTCGGAATGCTTCCTCACAGTCGGATGTAGAAGTTTCTCTTTCCTTTCTTTATAATGTCGAAGAAGGGAATACACTTGTCTGTAGCCTTGCATATGAATCGACTTAGCGCAGCCACTTTTCCATTCAGGCTTTGCACTTGCTTTATGGTTCTGGGTACTTGTTTATCTTGGATAGCCTGGATCTTTTCTGGGTTAGCCTCGATTCCCCGAGCATTCACAATAAATCCCAGAAACTTTCCTGATGCTACGCCGATTGAACACTTTAACAGATTGATCTTCATTCCATAATGCCTGAGTATGTCAAACATCTCCGTTAGGTCTCGGATGTGGTCGTTTGACTGCCGTGACTTTACTAGCATGTCATCCATATAGAATTCCATTGTTTTACCAATCTGGTCTTTGAATATTCGATTCACAAGGCATTGATAAGTTGCTCTTGCATTCTTCAATCCAAATGGCATTACTACATAGCAATACAATCCCACGTTTGTGACAAAGCTAGTGTGTTCTTGGTCCGGGATGTGCATCGGAATTTGATTGTAACCAGAGTACGTGTCCATAAATGATAGTAACTCATGTCCGACAGTTGAGTCGACGAGTTGGTCAATCCTTGGCAGCGGGAAACTATCCTTCGGGCATGCCTTGTTTAAATCGGAGTAATCAACACAAGTCCTCCATTTTCCATTCGCTTTCTTTACTAACACCGGGTTAGATACCTATTCAGGGTAGAGGGCGTCGCGGACGAACACGTTGGTTTTGAGTTTGTCCACCTCCTCTTTGAAAGCCGCGGACCTCTCCGGTTCCATGCCTCTCCTTTTTTGTTTCACAGGAACATGTCTCGGGTCTATGTTCAACATATGACTCGCGATTGCAGGAGAAATCCCGCACATATCAGAATGCGTCCAAGCAAAAACATCAAGGTTCTCTCAAAGGAGGTCAGTAAGGTTCTCAGCTTCCACGGGGTCGAGCTGTGATCCTATTTTAAGAACTCGTGATGGGTCGCTGCGGCTAACTGAGATGTCGATGGTTAGTTCAGCCGGTGCCGCATTTGTTTCCCTGGGTTCTCCATCATCGTCTCTCGGATCTATGTCTCTATGGGTCCGAGAGTGCCGCCCCAGCCAGGGCTCGGGCGCTAGTTGTCAATCGTCAGAACCTTGGATGCGGACAAAGATGTCCGCAACCTTTCCTTTCTCCCTACGCCGTGCCTCCCTGAGCTCAGCTACATAGCATGCACGGCCGGTTGCCTGGTCGCCGTGTACCACTCCAACCCCTTTGTCTGTTGGAAATTTTAACGTCAAACACCAAGGGGCCAAAGCTGCCCTAAATTCCACCAGGGCTAGGCGACCCAGAAATACGTTGTACGGGGAATCAACGACCAGTACTATGAATGGTAAGATTCGCACCCTTCTGCGATCACCTTGTCCCAGTTCAACTGGTGATTCCATATATCCCACTGCATCAGTCGCCGCGCCATTAAAGCCATGGATTCTGGCTTTGGACGGCTTGAAATCCTTGGTCTCCAGCTTCATTTGGCCGTATGCCTTCCGGAAGATGATGTTAACGGAACTTCCACAATCAATTAGAATTCTCTTTATGAATGCCGTCCCGATGGTCGCAGATATGACCATTGGGTCAATGGTAGGAGCCTCTACCTTATCCGCATCTCTGTTCCTGAATAAGATATCATCATTCATCGTGCGCTGCTGCTTTGTAGGAGTCCCATCTTCCACGTTCAAACAACACTCGTACTCCGCATGTCTCAAGGAGTTAGCATATCTCTCCATCTCCTACCAATTCTTGTCTGCAGGGTGTGGTCCGCCAGCAATCGTGTTAATAACCAATCTACCCACAGTCCGAGTAGGTTGTTTCGGTTGGTGTGGGACTGGCCTGCGTCCAGGGTCTGATGTTTCTTGCCTCCCATCTTGTGGGTCTTTGACAAATTCCTGCAGCTTCTTCTGTCTAATTAGCTTTTCTATAGCATCATGGAGGTGTCTGCACTCCTCCATGTTGTGCCCATAAGACTCGTGGAAACGGCAATACTTCCCGGTCCGCTTCTGTTCTTCCGTCGATTCCTTTGAACGCGGCTTTCTATATTGGAAAGTGTTGCAAGTTAATAGATAGATGTTTTCAAGAGATGCGATCAACGGGATGTATTCATTGTATGTTGGGATCCTTGATTTCCATTTCCCTGTTTCTTTTTTCTTTCCGGGATTTCATCCTCCGGATCCTTTAGACTGCCCGGGCTTGTTCTGGATGTTAACTTGTGTTTTTCCAAGATTATCTCTGGTTTGTTTCACGACGACGTTGCTTTTCACGGACTCTTGAACGGGCCCTGATGCCTTGTCTTGCTTTGTCCACCGTGCTTCCTCCCTTCTTATGAACTGATGAGCTTTCGAATAAAAATGTTTCAGCGTAGCTGGGTCTTTCTCGCCAACCAATCTCCAAATTCAGAATCCGGATCCACTCCACGCATTACTGTCATCAAAATCGCATGGTCGGTAGGATTGCTCACCTCGGTAGCAGCAACATGAAATCTTTGCAAGTATGCTTTCAACGACTCTCCTGGGGTTTGAGTTACACTTGATAAGGACATCACGTCCTTTGGACGAGTGGTGTGCATCCTGAATTGTTCTACGAATTTCATTGCTAATTCGTCGAAGCTGGATATAGATCGTGGTGGGAGTCGAGTGAACCACATGGTGGCAATCCCGGACAAGGTGATTGGGAAACACCTACACTTGGTTGCGTCATTAGCTCTTTCCGAATCCATCATCCATCCGTACCTCATCACATGCTGCCTGGGGTCAGTCTTCCCTTCGTAGGCTGGAATGGCAGACATGCTGAACTTTCTTGGGTATTCGGCCTGTAGAATGGTATCTATGAAGGGAGTATGAATCTTAGACACTTCCTAGTTTTCATTAGTTAGACCTTGGTTTTCTTTCATCAACTGCTTGACCATAGCCGTCAAATCCGGAGTTTGTATGGAAGATGGAAGGTTGGGTTCCGTTCCACGGGACCATGCAGGTTGATGTCCCGTCCGATTTGGGTCTTGGTTTCTAGTAGATCGATCAGTAGCACCTGCATGTGCATCTTCATCCTTACGGCGTCTACGCCTAGGAGGTTCATCAGCAGAAGTTGAACTATCATCTTCAGAGTAAGGGACAGGGCTTCCTCTAGCATTCTGATGCTGCTGCTGAGTAAGCTGAGTCACGAGGTCAGCGTTGGCTTGCATTTGCTCAGCAAGTTGCCTTCTACTTTCCTTAAGTTCTCTTATCAAGTCATTGAATTCTGCTCGAGAAACAATTTATGCTTGGTTTTGGTTGGAGGGCCCTGCACCTCGAATCGCTTGCTGATTGCTAGTTCCCCGTTGTTGCACACTAGCGGTTTCGTGGGCATCTGCATTTTGAGAGGCTGATCTAGTTCGTGGTCTTCCCATGGTAGAGTTGTTGGTCATAACTCTGAGTAGAATCAACAGATGCCTTATAGATGATTATGGATCTCCTTCGGGGGATTTATGCAATCCAGTAGCTGCAAAGTAGATCCTAATAGCCTGAGAAATCAAACTCTCAATGAAAGCACCAAAATGTTAGTACCAAAATTGGTCACTAACACCCTTAGAAAGATTGTGTAGAGAGATTAATGAAGAAAGTAAATAAAAACAGAGAATATAGTGTAAATTTAAATGCAAAGAACAAGAACACCAAATTTATAGTGGTTCGGCATAACTGCCAACATCCACTTTGAGGTTGATTTCCATTGATTTCCTTGATGGGTGATTACAGATGCAATCTGTTTTTAGTTACTAGAATACAATTGCAAAGTAAAAGAAATAAGTTTGGAATGAGTCTTGAAAATGGCAGAGTCTCCCCAGTGTTCTCTAAAATCTCTCTCTTTCTCTGTGCCCCTGCCTCTCTATTTATAGACAAAGGTGGGTTGGACTTCCCTGGTGGGCCCGGTAGCTGAATAACTTGGTCCAAATAGGACAAGCCCTGTATGCCGAACCGAGCAGGCCGAACAGTCGAGCGCCGATCCGTTCTCTTTATGCCGAACGATACATTTGTTATGGGGAAGAGTAGGTCGAGCAATGATCGGACCGGGCGTGCTGGGGAGAATGCCGAACCATCCTTGATTGTCGAACGTCTCGGGAGGCCCAATGAGAATGCCGAGTCTTCATGGATACTGGACGCTCCTTGATGCCGAACGGTTTGGGTGCCGAACGAGGCGCTTGATATTCGAACGCAATCTTGAATGAACGAGCCTTTGGCCGAACGATGCTTTTGGCCGAACGAGGCCCTTGGCCGAGCGAGGCCTTTGATCGAACGCTTCTGAATGACGCTTGCAAAGAGATGCCGGACGAACCAGTTGGGCCGAGCGGTGGGTATGCCGAGCGTTATGGTGCCGAACCACTTAAGGGCCAAGAGAGGTTTCTGGCCGGACGGTCGCTTTGGCCAAATGATATCTTATGCCGAACGATATTCTGAGGCCGAGCGATCTTAAGCCGAGTGTAACAACCAGGTATTTTCAACCATTCGCATCCATTATAAGTGCATAGGTAGACACTCATGCCGGGATTGAATTGCTCAAAATACCGCGTTGTAAAATTTTTTTTGGCAAACCTCAGAATATACAGTAAATAAAAATCACAGATCACAGACACAGACACAGAGTATATAAAAAATGCAGCGGAAGAAAAAGAGATAGTAGTTCATGAAGCTACTATATAAAATATAAGATACATCAGAGTTAAATAAGATACAACAGAAGAGTAACAGGATACATCAGGTACAAATCAGATACATCACTGAACCACTAGATACTGAAACAAAATAGATGGCTGGATCTTCAAGGAAAGCTTCAACGCCGAAGGTGAATCTTGAATGCTAACTCAATCAATCTGACTCGAGCGTAAAGAGAAACACAAAACACTCGAGTCAGGACATAAATACTTATAAACTGTAAATCAACCCAAGTGAACAGTAACAAAATGCATCAGTAACTTAAAGGATGCTTGGGACCGCCCATCCTCTAAGGACCCGTTAAATTATTTACTATGTAGTAATATACGCTATATACGGTAGTGTCTAATCAGTAAAGTATAATCATATAGAAAATAGCGTTAAGGGGATGGTGAACCTTAACGCGGTCGGATCTTTAAAACCAAAATCGTAGTGGGCTCGATATAAGGATATGACATGGCACGCGAGGCAATGCCAGGGTGGATAAACCGTTTGCACTCCCGGACCGGTGGTGACGGCAAGCCAGCAGCTTCCGTCCACCTCGAACAATACCCCTGAATCAAAATGGCGCCACCGAATCGAATCACAACAGTAATAGAATGGTTTCCGATGGAGCATGCTCGATGAAAGGGTGCGACCCTTTGTGTAGCCCGGTATAGCTCCTGTTTTAGTCATATATGCCAACTCACGGGAGTTGGGTCCACGTAATATACCTCGAGAACGTCGCCACCATCCTACTTCATTCTGGAATCTCCACCGCGTACACAGTTGTTAAAGTGGTTTTCGGTATTGGCCGGCTATAAGACAATATCCGATCCCGGTCTCTTTAACAACCAATCGTTATTATAACCCGTAGTTATAACTTTAAAACAATATTTTATACTTCAAAATAAAATATCTTTTTCAATCCAAATCTTTATCAAAATAAAGATTAAATCATTTCCAAAACCATTTCAATATCATCGTAAAATATCTTTCAATTCAAATATTTATTAAAATAAATATCAAGTCATTTCTAATCATTCCAATATATTAAATTTTCATACCCTTCAACACTACCTTTCAAATCATTTTAATATATCAAAATATCGTATCTTTTCAAAACTTCATTCATTTCAAAACAGTTATATTCCAAAAATTCTTTTTTTATCATTTCAATGAAGTTATTATGTTTAATAATTAAATTATTAAATTTCCAAAAATTTCAACTTCCAAAGTTTATTTATTCACTTAAGTTTATCAAAACCGTGAAAATTCACTTTTCGCATCATTTAGAAAACTTCTACGGAAAGTTACATTCAAAACAGTTCAATTTAACAAAAGACAACATTTTAAAATGTTGTAATAGGGTTTACTTAAATTTCAAATAAACTTACTTAAATTCAAAAATTATAGCACTTACAAAAATTGCTATAATAGCTTTTAATTCAATAGCTTTTTAGTTCATTATCATCAACTACAGTATTCACAAATGCTGTAATATCATTTACATTGTAATTAAAAGGATTTCAAAAATGCAGTCAATTAACTTCAAATATTCAATAAAATTTCTCAACCAATTATATTTTATTTAAAACATTTTTAACTTACAAAATCATACATTTTTTTTATAAACATCATTTAATTTTTCTCAAGTTCATGATTTTATAAAGTTAAATTTCCATTCAAAAATCAAGACTTAATAATAATCGTCTTATTAAAATGCAATGTTCAATTTTAAAATTCATTACATTAAATTTCAACTTAACACTTAAGTTCAAATTATCAAATATAACTTAGTTTTATTTTTATTTTCTTAACTAAAAGTTCACTTTTACGTCAATTTCATAAATTTCCAATTTTAGTCATATTTCAAAATTTCAACTTACGATATGCATTCATTTCACATTTCAACTTTATTAAAAATCATTAATATGATATAAAAATCACTTTAAATTCATTTCAATTCAAATTATCATAAATTTATCATAATTTCATATTCAATTAAATTTCCAATTAAAATTAAATCAAAATTTCTAACTTTTTCATTAATTCATGTCACTTACAATTATTTAGAAAATCAATAATATTTTACAAAAATCCTTTTTTTTATTAAATTAAAAATCAAAATATTCTAATAATTAAATTTCTAAAATATTTAAATTTTTTAGAAAAACATATTTTAACTACGGGCCTGTATATAATTTTCTACGCTAGGTAAAGTGATACGGATAATATATCATTTCAACCCATAATTTACAAAGAAAATCCCGGTTTTATCATTTCAAACCCGCAATCCTAAGTCAAAATGAATAATTTAAAACCATTCAGGCCTATCATTTCAGCCCATAACATTTTTTTCTAACAGGGAACTTGCAGTGTGATCATATACAGAAATAATATAAACAAGGTCAATATCACAATATACAGTCATATATGAGATGTCAGGTGAAAATTAACAGTTTTAACATGGTAATAATATGGTAATAACATGGAATAGCATATCATATGATCATTATTAACTTGCATAAACATTTTTTATTACTAAACACTTGTCATCAATTCACTTTTCATAAGTATAAAGTCAGAGTGAGAAAGACTCACCTTTTTCAAAGCTAGAGACCAAAACAACATACAAGCACGACTCCAAAGGCAAGACAAGCACAATTGCACGACTTTTGATTTGAGTTGAAAGATAGCCAAGATATGATTTTGTATCAACAACCCAAAACAAAACAAACAAGACAATATATAAACATTCAACATAAAATAACATTGAAACAATTTTGAAATACAAAGCAAAATGAACATGATAGATTGGACCTTGCTTCAACCACTTCAATGCTTGGCCTAAGGGACACTTATGCTTGGCTATGATGATGCTTTGGCTCAGGTATGACATCATATAGGTCAGGTTTAACATCATATAGGCAAGGCAACAAGTGGAGATGAAGGTGTAGTGGTGCAACAAAAAGCATATATAGGGTCAAGGTTAAATAAGTTGATTTTTTTGTGACATTCTTGGCTCGGCCATGGGCATGTGGTGGCTTGGCCATGCTTGTACAGTCCTGGACAGTAGCTGGAGCAGCGACCAAAGGTGGTGGAGTGGCTGGTGGTGGTGTCTAAGGGGTGGCCAAAGCAAGATATGGAGGGTAGGTGATGATATGTGTGGTCAAGGCAATGTTTTAAGGAGTTTTGTGGAATTTTTGTGGTACTAGCTTCAATGGATGGGCACGGCTTGGTCATGGTCTGATTTCTAGAGGGTGGTGGGTGATGTGGCAGAGGGTGGAGGTCAGGTCAGAGGTGGTGGAGGTGGCTATGGTGGTGGTTAAGGTGGTGGTTGAAGGAGATGAGGCAAATGTGGTCAAACTAGCATTGCTCAAGGGCATTGTTGCATTTTTTTGGAGTTTTGGCACCATGGTGGGCTCGGCCTTGGTCAAGACCAGAGGGGTAGCTGGTGATGATGGCAGGGCAGAGGTGTAGGAGGTGGTGGCGGTGGCTATGGAGGGGAGGCCAAGCAATACACATGAGAAAACAAGGCAAAATATAAGAAAACAATGGAAAAAGAAGAGCAAAAAGAAGAGGAACAGAGGAGCCATTACCAAACCTTTCTAGCCGTGAAAAATGAAGTGGAGAGGAATGTTTTCACGTGAAAATGAGGTAAGAAATGCACAGCTACAATAAAGAAAGGAAAGGTCAAAGGAAATTAAATCTATTAATTGGAAAAGAAACGGAAGAAGAAACGTTAAAACGGTTTTACGTTTCTTTGCTTTCAAACCTTTTAAACTTCCTATATATATATATTCATATACATCTTAAATAACTGATAAAACTTATAAATTTCAGGTAGAATTCGAAAATATAACAGATAAACAAAATATTAATAATTAATTATTAATTAGATATGATTAAAATAAGAAAAATGGCACAGAAAATGAAAACCAGACTTAGGAATTAGAAATAACTTCAATACACTTTGGAAAAATTTTCTTAAATTTAAATACATGTAAAATGAATAATATAAAGTAAAACACAGCAATAAAAGTGAATGTATAAAATAAATCAATAAATTTTAATTATATATAATTAAATTAAGAAAATGGCTTAAAATTGCAGATTAGGCTTTAAAAATTAGAAATAATTTCAAATGAACTTTAGAAAATCTTCATGGACTTGTAAAAATATTTATAACAAACAAAATAAAATGCATTCACAAAAAAAAAAATTAATTAAGTAAAATTTATATGAAGAAAATAGCAGAAAATTATAAAACAGCCTTTAAAAATAGGAAATAAATACAGTAAATTTTGGAAAAATTCTATTATCATTTAAAAATATTTAAAAGTCAAAATATAGATAATAAAACATATTATTACATATTAAAATAAAATGTAACAAAGAAGAAGTAATTTATTCAATTTAAAATAGTCATTATTAAATAACCCTATATATGCACAATATTGTAAAGGGTATAACTTTCACAATTTACATCCAATTTCAACGAAACGAAAAGTGGTGTTCTTAGAATTTTATGTAATTTCATAATAAATGAAAAAAAATTTAAATTTAAAACTTTTAAAATTTTAAGTTAAAAGTCACAGTTTGACTGTTTTGACCAAAATCAACATTTCAAGCAAATATTTAACTTACACAGTTTGGAATTATAACTCATATAAAATCAAGATTTTATATTTAAATAATAAAATTTTATCATTCAAATAAGTAAAAATAAGTTTTTAAACCAAAATTTTACATTAAAATAATTAAAATATACAATAAAATAATTACAAAATATAGGGTTGTTACACTCTCCCCCACTCAAAACTTTTCGTCCCCGAAAAGGAATGAGGTATGAGAACGCATAGAAAAAGATAGAGTGAAATAAGGTTAGGACAAGATGACAAGGAGAATGAAATTATACATGATGGCTACTGTTATAGGTAAGTTTTACAAGTTGAAGCTGATCTTTCCAAGATTCTCCAAAATTAAGAACACAAGCACGAAAAAGATGGATTCAAAATGATTACCAAAGATCTATCAAAGATTATAGAAAGATTCCTATACCAATCTATAGCAAGATAAGGAGGAGGAGGATACCAAAAATAGTTTGGAAAACAAAATAAGGAAATAGATTTGAAAGCATGAAAATTTCAACTTAAATAGAGAATAAATCTTTACACAAGTTAAATAAATCTTAACTATCTCAAATTTCATTATCTTATTATCCAATCATCATAAATTAACAAATTTCAAAACCATGGGTTTGAAAAATAATCATTTATTACACTCACAATGCATTTAATAAATTAAATTCTTCTTTGTTCCTAAATAAAACTAAATTTATTCCTCTCACTATATTTATCACTTATGTTAAACATACTTACACTTAATATAACTGCTTTCTTTTATTCTTAGTTCTTTTAATATTATTTTGTTATAAGTTATTCAATTACCCTTTATTATATTTACCTCTGTTAATCACTTTATAATTAAAATTTAAGTGTATAACATTTATTATAACCGCTCAAATTTTATTTATAAAATCTTTTTATATTGTATATCATCCAATTACAGTGTTAACTTCTGAAATTAAGGTAAGTTATATTTGAATGCAACTGCGTTATACAAGTAAAACTTTCCAATTTAATAATCTCAAGTTTTAATCATTTATCCAAATTTTTGATTTTCTTTTTATAATTGAAATTATTCTTTAAGATAGAGTTTAAGAATTAAATTTCCGATTCCATTCAAACCATTTAGAGATAAGTAATAATATATACATAATATATCAAATCAAATTTCAGTCATATATTTATATATATGTTATAAACCAAGTCATATTTTAGAAATTCAAATCAATTTAATTCCCAAAACAAAGCTGTAGCAAGACTACAGAACAGTCTCTTCACTTCGAAACTCGAAAATGAACGTCGATGATGCTGCAGTCATCACCGCAATTATTTTCCAGTGACAAAGAGAAGAGTACGAATTTTAAACTTAAAAATTCTTTGGAAACAAATTTCTATTTGAAAATATTTTAAATATTATATCCCTTTAAACTTTTAAACAAAAGGTTTGGAACCATCGGAAATTAAATTCTCAAATTTCTTTTTCTAAATTCATTTAAGTTCCCATATAAATTTATAAACAAATATTTATAGATCTATTTGTAGAACAATAAATGATAAATCAAGTATTATCATTTCAAATTATCAATTTAAATCATTTCATTAAGTTCCATAAATTTACTTATATATCAAAATTTATTTCATTAACCAATTTTTTTTTTAAAATATATTGTGTCTGTTTGTTCTGTCAAAGTGTTTTGGAAACCTTATCGATAGCGCTGATCAGACGTATCGATCAGAAACCCAACTCAACATCAACAACTCAAACAACACAATATAAAAAAATATAGATTGACAAATACAATTCAAAATGTTTGAAAATATGTTGGAAACAAAAGACAAGATGATTAAATACAGAGTAGGGAGGCGGATAAGCTAAAATAAATCACGGGCAACCTTAATCGGGTCAACCGTGACTTAAAGTATAAGATCGAAGTGGATTTTCTGGGGTAAATCTACATTCGACCTCAAGAGATAGAGTTTGGGATAATAGGAGATACTAGCATCTAAACCGAGGATATAAAATTTTTGGTGAATCGATGTTGTTGTAAAGGAGTTTCACTCCTTTTACAAGAAAATTTTTGAGATTGGCGGGACCGCCAATTCACTATAAAGATCATTCGAAGTGGAGTTATGGGATACTCCAGAATCAAGTGAAGATGAGTAGCGGGGAATAAGAATGGATTTTTGGAACCGCAGCGAACGTTCCAAAATTCAAAGGAATCGAGTCAAAAGAGTGAGATTCAACTCGAATGAAAGTGATTCTGTAAATACATCTACTCCATATGCTGAGTTTTGCCTAGAGCTAACCAAAGCTCTGATACCAACTGTAACGACCAGGTATTTTCAACCATTCGCATCCATTATAAGTGCATAGGTAGACACTCATGCCGGGATTGAATTGCTCAAAATACCGCGTTGTAAAATTTTTTTTGGCAAACCTCAGAATATACAGTAAATAAAAATCACAGATCACAGACACAGACACATAGTATATAAAAAACGCAGCGGAAGAAAAAGAGATAGTAGTTCATGAAGCTACTATATAAAATATAAGATACATCAGAGTTAAATAAGATACAACAGAAGAGTAACATGATACATCAGGTACAAATCAGATACATCACTGAACCACTGGATACTGAAACAAAATAGATGGCTGGATCTTCAAGGAAAGCTTCAACGCCGAAGGTGAATCTTGAATGCTAACTCAATCAATCTGACTCGAGCGTAAAGCAAAACACAAAACACTCGAGTCAGGACATAAATACTTATAAACTGTAAATCAACCCAAGTGAACAGTAACAAAATGCATCAGTAACTTAAAGGATGCTTGGGACCGCCCATCCTCTAAGGATCCGTTAAATTATTTACTATGTAGTAATATACGCTATATACGGTAGTGTCTAATCAGTAAAGTATAATCATATAGAAAATAGCGTTAAGGGGATGGTGAACCTTAGCGCGGTCGGATCTTTAAAACCAAAATCGTAGTGGGCTCGATATAAGGATATGACATGGCACGCGAGGCAATGCCAGGGTGGATACACCGTTTGCACTCCCTGACCGGTGGTGACGGCAAGCCAGCAGCTTCTGTCCACCTCGAACAATACCCCTGAATCAAAATGGCGCCACTGAATCGAATCACAACAGTAATAGAATGGTTTCCGATGGAGCATGCTCGATGAAAGGGTGCGACCCTTTGTGTAGACCGGTATAGCTCCTGTTTTAGTCATATATGCCAACTCACGGGAGTTGGGTCCACGTAATATACCTCGAGAACGTCGCCATTATCCTACTTCATTCTGGAATCTCCACCGCGTACACAGTTGTTAAAGTAGCTTTCGGTATTGGCCGGCTATAAGACAATATCCGATCCCGGTCTCTTTAACAACCAATCGTTATTATAACCCGTAGTTATAACTTTAAAACAATATTTTATACTTCAAAATAAAATATCTTTTTCAATCCAAATCTTTATCAAAATAAAGATTAAATCATTTCCAAAACCATTTCAATATCATCGTAAAATATCTTTCAATTCAAATATTTATTAAAATAAATATCAAGTCATTTCTAATCATTCCAATATATTAAATTTTCATACCCTTCAACACTACCTTTCAAATCATTTTAATATATCAAAATATCGTATCTTTTCAAAACTTCATTCATTTCAAAACAGTTATATTCCAAAAATTCTTTTTTTATCATTTCAATGAAGTTATTATGTTTAATAATTAAATTATTAAATTTCCAAAAATTTCAACTTCCAAAGTTTATTTATTCACTTAAGTTTATCAAAACCGTGAAAATTCACTTTTCGCATCATTTAGAAAACTTCTACGGAAAGTTACATTCAAAACAGTTCAATTTAACAAAAGACAACATTTTAAAATGTTGTAATAGGGTTTACTTAAATTCAAATAAACTTACTTAAATTCAAAAATTATAACACTTACAAAAATTGCTATAATAGCTTTTAATTCAATAGCTTTTTAGTTCATTATCATCAACTACAGTATTCACAAATGCTGTAATATCATTTACATTGTAATTAAAAGGATTTCAAAAATGCAGTCAATTAACTTCAAATATTCAATAAAATTTCTCAACCAATTATATTTTATTTAAAACATTTTTAACTTACAAAATCATACATTTTTTTTATAAACATCATTTAATTTTTCTCAAGTTCATGATTTTATAAAGTTAAATTTCCATTCAAAAATCAAGATTTAATAATAATCCACTTATTAAAATGCAATGTTCAATTTTAAAATTCATTACATTAAATTTCAACTTAACACTTAAGTTCAAATTCTCAAATATAACTTAGTTTTATTTTTATTTTCTTAACTAAAAGTTCACTTTTACGTCAATTTCCTAAATTTCCAATTTTAGTTATATTTCAAAATTTCAACTTACGATATGCATTCATTTCACATTTCAACTTTATTAAAAATCATTAATATGATATAAAAATCACTTTAAATTCATTTCAATTCAAATTATCATAAATTTATCATAATTTCATATTCAATTAAATTTCTAATTAAAATTAAATCAGAATTTCCAAAATAACTTACGTTCAAAATTTCTAACTTTTTCATTAATTCATGTCACTTACAATTATTCAGAAAATCAATAATATTTTACAAAAATCCTTTTTTTTATTAAATTAAAAATCAAAATATTCTAATAATTAAATTTCTAAAATATTTAATTTTTTTAGAAAAACATATTTTAACTACGGGCCTGTATATAATTTTCTACGCTAGGTAAAGTGATACGGGTAATATATCATTTCAACCCATAATTTACAAAGAAAATCCCGGTTTTATCATTTCAAACCCGTAATCCCAAGTCAAAATGAATAATTTAAAACCATTCAGGCCTATCATTTCAGCCCATAACATTTTTTTCTAACAGGGAACTTGCAGTGTGATCATATACAGAAATAATATAAACAAGGTCAATATCACAATATACAGTCATATATGAGATGTCAGGTGAAAATTAACAGTTTTAACATGGTAATAATATGGTAATAACATGGCATAGCATATCATATGATCACCATTAACTTGCATAAACATTTTTTATTACTAAACACTTGTCATCAACTCACTTTTCATAAGTATAAATGTCAGAGTGAGAAAGACTCACCTTTTTCAAAGCTAGAGACCAAAACAACATACAAGCACGACTCCAAAGGCACGACAATCACAATTGCACGACTTTTGATTTGAGTTGAAAGGTAGCCAAGATATGATTTTGTATCAACAACCCAAAACAAAACAAACAAGACAATATATAAACATTCAACATAAAATAACATTGAAACAATTTTGAAATACAAAGCAAAATGAACAAGATAGATTGGACCTTGCTTCAACCTCTTCAATGCTTGGCCTAAGGTACACTTATGCTTGGCTATGATGATACTTTGGCTCAGGTATGACATCATATAGGTCAGGTTTAACATCATATAGGCAAGGCAACAAGTGGAGATGAAGGTGTAGTGGTGCAACATAAAGCATATATAGGGTCAAGGTTAAATAAGTTGAGTTTTGTGACATTCTTGGCTCGGCCATGGGCATGTGGTGGCTTGGCCATGCTTGTACAGATCTGGACAGTAGCTGGAGCAGCGGCCAAAGGTGGTGGAGTGGCTGGTGGTGGTGTCTAAGAGGGGCCAAAGCAAGATATGGAGGGTAGGTGATGATATGTGTGGTCTAGGCAATGTTTTAAGGAGTTTTGTGGAAGTTTTGTGGTGCTAGCTTCAATGGATGGGCACGGCTTGGTCATGGTCTGATTTCCAGAGGGTGGTGGGTGATGTGGCAGAGGGTGAAGGTCAGGTCAGATGTGGTGGAGGTGGCTATGGTGGTGGTTAAGGTGGTGGTTGAAGGAGATGAGGCAAAGGTGGTCAAACTAGCATTGCTCAAGGGCATTGTTGCATTTTTTTGGAGTTTTGGCACCATGGTGGGCTCGGCCTTGGTCAAGACCAGAGGGGTAGCTGGTGATGATGGCAGGGAAGAGGTGTAGGAGGTGGTGGCTGTGGCTATGGAGGAGAGGCCAAGCAATACACATGAGAAAACAAGGCAAAATATAAGAAAACAATGGAAAAAGAAAAGCAAAAAGAAGAGGAAAAGAGGAGCCATTACCAAACCTTTCTAGCCGTGAAAAATGAAGTGGAGAGGAATGTTTTCACGTGAAAATGAGGTAAGAAATGCACAGCTACAATAAAGAAAGGAACGGTCAAAGGAAATTAAATCTATTAATTGGAAAAGAAACGGAAGAAGAAACGTTAAAACGGTTTTACGTTTCTTTGCTTTCAAACCTTTTAAACTTCCTATATATATATATATATTCATATACATCTTATATAACTGAAAACACTTATAAATTTCAGTCAGAATTCGAAAATATAACAGATAAAAAAATATTAATAATTAATTATTAATTAGATATGATTAAAATAAGAAAAATGGCACAGAAAATGAAAACTAGACTTAGGAATTAGAAATAACTTCAATACACTTTGGAAAAAATTTCTTAAATTTAAATACATGTAAAATGAATAAAATAAAGTAAAACACAGCAATAAAAGTGAATGTATAAAATAAATCAATAAATTTTAATTATATATAATTAAATTAAGAAAATGGCTTAAAATTGCAGACTAGGCTTTAAAAATTAGAAATAATTTCAAATGAACTTTAGAAAATCTTCATGGACTTGTAAAAATATTTATAACAAATAAAATAAAATGCATTCACAAAAAAAAAATTAATTATGTAAAATTTATATGAAGAAAATAGCAGAAAATTATAAAACAGCCTTTAAAAATAGGAAATAAATACAGTAAATTTTGAAAAAATTCTATTATCATTTAAAAATATTTAAAAGTCAAAATATACATAATAAAACATATTATTACATATTAAAATAAAATATAACAAAGAAGAAGTAATTTATTCAATTTAAAATAGTCATTGTTAAATAACCCTATATATGCACAATATTGTAAAGGGTATAACTTTCACAATTTACATCCAATTTCAACGAAACGAAAAGTGATGTTCTTAGAATTTTATGTACTTTCATAATAAAAGAAAAAAATTTAAATTTAAAACTTTTAAAATTTTAAGTTAAAAGTCACATTTTGACTGTTTTGACCAAAATCAACATTTCAAGCAAATATTTAACTTACACAGTTTGGAATTATAACTCATATAAAATCAAGATTTTATATTTAAATAATAAAATTTTATCATTCAAATAAGTAAAAATAAGTTTTTAAACCAAAATTTTACATTAAAATAATTAAAATATACAACAAAATAATTACAAAATATAGGGTTGTTACATCGAGCGTTCTTCTTCGGCCGGAAGGTATCCAATACCGGATGCTTCTTGGTGCCGAACGCTCCATATTAGACCGAACGATAGGGGAGGCCGAGTACTAAGTTGCCCGGTCGATTCCCTGGGAAACAATAACCATTTAAAAATGCACTTTTAACATCCATTTGATAGAATTAAAGTTATTAAAACATGCGTAAGCCAATAAGATTCATATTACTTCTAGTCTAGCAACTGGAGAAAACGTTTCTTCGTAGGCTATTCCTTTTTCTTGGTTATACCATTGTGCTACTAATCTCGCTCTGTTACTAGTTATATTTCCTAATTCGTCTGCTTTATTTTTATAAACCCATTTAGTTCTTATAACAGTCTGATCGGTCGGCCTGGGTACTTGTTCCCAAACTTTATTTCGTTCAAACTGATTTAGTTTTTTTTTGCATAGCAATAATCCAATTTTCATCGGATGATCTTCCTTAGTATTCTTAAGTACTATAGTAGAAAGAAAAACTACATGACCCATTAAATTTAGTTGATTTCTAGTTCGAACATTTAAATTTATTTCTCCAATTATATTTTCTGTAGGATGATTTCGTAAGATTCTTCGAGGAGATCTTATTGTATTAGTAATATTTCTATTTTCTAAATTATTAACAATGTTTTCATCTTCTCTCGAATTATAAACAATATCTTCATCTTCTCTTGAATTATTTATTTCTATATTTGTGTTATTATCAAGTATATCATCGTCATCATCTGTTTTTGAATTAAGTTTAGTTTTTTCATTAAAAGATATATGGGGTGTCTCTTCAGTAGTATTAGTTCGTTTATTGAAAATTCGATAAGCTTTGCTTTAATTCGAATATCCAGAAATATACCTTTATCGCATTTTGAATCAAATTTGCCAAGCTGATCTTTGGTATTTAGTACAAAACATTTTGATCAAATATTTTAAAATAAGTTGTGTTTTGTTTTCTACCGTTAAAAAGTTCATAAGGTGTATTCTTAGTGAGGGGTCTAATAGAAATATGATTCAATACATAACAGGCAGTTGCAATAGATTCTGCCTAGAAATGTTTTGGTAATGTGCTTTCAGTTTGTAAGGTTCTTGCACATTCTTGTAGGGTCCGATTCTTTCATTCTACAACTCCATTTTGTTGTGGAGTTCTAGGAAACGAAAAGTTATGAAATATTCCTTTCTTTTTGCAATAGTTATCAAATAGTTCGTTTTCAAATTCACCTCCGTGATCACTTCTGATATTTTTAATTTAAGTACCTTTTAAATTTTGAATTCATTTAACAAATGTTTTGAAATTTTCAAAAGTATCACAATTATTTTTCATAAAGATAGTCCATGTATATCTAGAAAAATCATCAGCTATTACAAATACGTATTTATTGTGATTTATGGGTTGAACTTGGGTAGACCCAAATAAATCCATATGAAGTAATTCAAGTGGTTGTAATGTTGAAATGACTTTCTTAGATTTAAACGAAGATTTAGTTAGTTTACCTAATTGACACGTGTCACATATATTATTAACTTTAAAATTTATGTTGGGAATCCTTTTACGAAATTATTTGTAGAAATTTTATTTATAGTTTTGAAATTGATATGACAGAATCGTTTGTGCCATATCCAGAGATCATTTTCTTTGGCTATTAAACACATGTCTGAGTTATGATTAACTTTCATATTCAAAAAGTAAATGTTTTTATCTCTATTTCCTTCGGAAATAAGATTTTGATTTTGATCGAAGATACTACATTTATTTTCAGAGAAGGATAACTTAAAACCTTTATCACATAGTTGACTTATACTTAATAGATTATATTTTAGATTCTTAACTAATAAAACGTTTGTAATAAGAGATAAATTAGATGTACCGTAATTGCTCAAATCGCCTTTGCCGATGATATAGCCCTTGGAATTATCTCCAAAAGTGATAAAACCTTCGTCTGAGTATGTAATGTTTGTCAGCATATCTTTGTCTCTTGTTATGTGTTTTGAGAAACCACTGTCAAGTGTTAATTTTGCTCTTCTTGAGTGTGACCTGCAAAAAATATGAGATAACGTTGGTACCCACCTTTTTAATAGGGTCCTAAGAGTTAGATCTTAGGAAACAAAACCCAAGTGGGTTTAGTATCCCTTTTATAGATATAATTCTTATTATGATGAGCATTTTCTATGAATGATATAATATACTTATTCCTTATTAACTTGTTATTAGTTTTAGGAACCCATATATTTATAGTTTTAGAAACTAGTCTTTTTGAATATATGGGTGTTTCATTAGACTTAACATTCTTTAAATTACTAGATTGTGAATTCTTGACTTTCTTCTTATAACCTAAACCATTTTTGTTGTTAACATGTTGTGAATTTTCAATAATTCTAGATAAATTTTCTCTTTCTTTAGTAAAATTTGAAGCGCTTTTAGTGGTTCCTTTTAGTTTGGCCTTTAGACTTGAATTTTCTAGTTTATTGTTTTAATATTAGTTTTTAAATCATGATTTTCAGAAACAAGAACATCATTCTTTTCTTTTTGAGTCTCAATTTCTTGACTCAATAATATTAGTTGAGAATTAACATTTGAAAGCGATTCTTGAGTTTTCTCAAGTTCTTCTTCCAATATTTTCATCCCGTCTTTAAGCATATCTCTTTCGAATTATGCCTTGTTCTGATTTTCAACAACCTCTTTATATTTTCTTTTGAGACTTTTTAAAGTATCCAACAATTTTGAGTTTATCTCTATCATATCATCAAAAGTTAAATCACTAACCTCATTATCTTTGACCATAAAGTATATGTTGGCTTGTTCATTATCACCGTCACTCTCACTTTCAGAAGAAGAAGAGTCTGAATCATCCCATGTAACTGAGAAAGCTTTCCTTCTGAATTTGTCCTTCCTTTTATTGTGATATTCTTTCTTTTAATCCGGACAGTCCTTCTGTATATGCCCCTTTTTATGACAGTCAAAGCACTCTAGAACCGATGAAGACAGTGGTTTATTGCTGTTTGAGCTTCTCTTGCCATTATTTCCGTTTCCTTTTCTATACTTCAAGAATTTCTTGAAGTTTTTGGCAGTAAATGCTAGGTCATCTTTGTCTGAATTCGATTCTTCTTGTTCTGCATGGAATGCTATATTCTTTTTATCTTGAACTTGAACTCATTTAGTCTGTAAATACACTTCATAGGACATTATATTTCCTATTAACTCTTCCAGAGTTATTTTGGAAATATCGTTCGCTTCTTCAATAGTCCTACTAATGAACGGTAGATATCCTGAAATCTTGAATACACATCATTTATAGATTCATTTTCTTTCATCCTAAAGTTTTGAAACTGAATTTTGAGCATGGATATTTTGCTTTGTTTGACCTTGTTAGTTCCTTCGTGTGTAGCTTTGAGTGTACGCCATATTTCATATGCAGTGTTGCACATGCTAACATAGTTAAACTCATTTTTATCTGAGGCACAAAACAACATATTTATGACTTTTTCATTTTCGGTGGCATCTAATTTATGCGTATTTTTCCAAATAGAATACTCTTCAGTAGGAATAATATATTCTGTCTGAGTTATATTTCATGAATCAAAACCATGTGCTTGCATATATATTCTCATTCTTGGGGCCCAATAGTTATAATTCATGCTATTAAATAGTGGTGGCGTGCAGTGGATTGTCCTTCAATGAAGCTAGTGTTAATGCTAGTGCTAGAGTTAGTTTCCATATTATTAGTTTATCAGATAACTGTGTTGCGGTTATATGATGACCTTGCTCTGATACCAAATGAAAGTGTGCCATGGATCGTGTAATATGGATATACGGTAATACAAAGTGCAGTGATATGATGACCCGGAATTTTTAAAAATTTAAATTGGAATATTTAATTGATTGTAAATATATAAAAAGTTAATTTTTAACTTGAATTCAAATATTATTATTAATATCAATTAAGTTATTAGATTTAATAAACTGAAATTGGGTAAAATGTTGTATCTAGAGTTTTAAGCCTGTTAAAAATAATTTTGAAGGCTTATAAAATTTGTAATGATGATACTGAAGATAATAGAATGGTTGAAATTTAATTTAAAGGTGATTTGTTCAGTTTTAATAATATATCGTTTAAATTGAATTTAAAAATAGCCTTCCGAGGCACAGTCTCGGAATTTGACGAAACCAGTTCCATTGGATCCGTAATAGTTAGTTATTACCAGATTTCAATTTTCGTAGCAACCGGAGTTGTCGTTTGACCCTGGCAGCTCAAAACGCATAGAAACTATTTTAATCGATTTAATTTAAAATTGGTCGTTTATTTCCGTAACTTGCGCGTATGATCGAATTAGCCTTTGAAACCTTTTCCATTGCGTTCGAAATAGGGGTATAACATTATAAACGTCTAGCGGCACTCCTTAAGAGGAGTTCAAAATTTTAAGTAGCAATTAACGAGGCATTTTGAAAGTTTTGTAATATAATAAAATTGGAAGTCAACTAGTCAAAGATATTTTTATAAACAAACACTCGTACTCTAGAAGCCATTCCCAAATCTATATTTCATCTCCGTCTCCCTCTCTAATTTTCATACCGAATCGAGAAACAAAAGATTGAAATCAAAACAAAAGAATAATGGCCGATGTCTTTCTCCTATCCTTCCCTTTCCTCTCAAATTCAAATCGAAGGCTGAACGAAATCAGTTCGTTCGTCTAAAAAAATGGAGGACGCGAACGAATCATGGAAGGTGTTCGAATTCAGATCTAGGTGGGGCGCCGTGCGTGTACTGGTTAGGGTAGAGGCCGGTGTTCAAGGAGGATCGGTGGGTGGTTTATGCGGAGGCGTTAGGGTTAGAGTCATGACTGGGAAAAGCTGGTTCGATCGAATCTGGGAGGCTCTCGCGTTCGTGGAGAGTCGAGCGAAATCTAGGAAGTCGAGCCGTTGGTGCTCGCAAGGGGTTCGACAGTGAGGTATTCTTTTTCTCTGATTTGGGGTATATGTGCTTTTGTTAAATTTTTTTTACAGCAAACAATAGGTATAAATATATATACAGTGTGTTTAAAACCTAATAATATATATATATGTGTGTGTGTGTGTGTGTGTGGATGTATAGAGTAGAAGTAGAAGACTATTTGAATTTATACATGCATATTTTATCTACTAGTTTAATTTTAAAAGTAATGTATTTGTTTAGTTAACTTATTTAAAAATTACTTTGGTTATTAAAAGATTATTAAAAGGAAATTAGTTGGAAATTAATTTATTTAATTAACTTATTTAATTATTTGGTTGCAAAAATATTCTGTAAAAGGGAATTGGTTTAAAATTAAAATTAAATTTATTTGTTTAAAATGCAAATTTCATTGTTCAATTGCCTCGAATATTAAAAAAAATTATCTAATGTTTATACAAGGATATAACCCGGGAAACCAAGTTGAAATTGAAGTGGACTGCAAAACAAATTCAAAGGTGAGTTAATCTCACTCAATTGGGTTTTTATTTAAATTTAAATGGTTAAATTTAAATGATTGGTTGAATGGCTGAATTGAATTGATGTGCTATATTATATATAATAGTATATAATATATATTGGGTGATTGATTTCCCGCATTATATAACGCATAAGACCCTATGCGTCGCATAATAGCGGATGATATTATATAAATCACATATACTGCGATATTCCACCTCGAAGTGGAATTGGCATTGTGCTAACACCTGTGGATGCAGGAAAACAGGTTGGAGGGATCCAACTGGATTCCTCACAATATAGAAATTATTTTCATAATTGATGATGCATTTAATTTATATATCGTGAAAGATAAATTTGGGGATTAAATTGTGTTGTGTTATAGAGTAAAAGCAGAAGACTTTATACATGCATATTTTATTTACTAGTTTAATTTTAAAAGTAATATATTTGTTTAGTTAACTTATTTAAAAATTATTTTGGTTATTAAAAGATTATTAAAAGGAAATTAGTTGGAAATTAATTTATTTAATTAACTTATTTAATTATTTGGTTGCTAAACTATTCTGTAAAAGGGAATTGGTTTAAAATTAAAATTAAATTTATTTGTTTAAAATGAAAATTTCATTGTTCGTTTGTCTCGAATATTGAAAAAAATTATCTAATGTTTATACAAGGTTATAACCTGGGAAACCAAGTCGAAATTGAAGTGGACTGCAAAACAAATTCAAAGGTGAGTTAATCTCACTCAACTTGGTTTTTTATTTAAATTTAAATGGTTAAATTTAAATGATTAGTTGAATGGTTGAATTGAATTGATGTGCTATATTATATATAATAGTATATAATATATATTGGGTGATTGATTTCCCGCATTATATAGCGGACGAGACCCTATGCGCCGTATAATAGCGGATGATATTATATAAATCCCATATACCATGATATTCCACCTCGAAATGGAATTGGTATTGTGCTAACACCTGTGGATGCAGGAAAACAGGTTGGAGAGATCCAACTGGATTCCTCACAATATAGAAATTATTTTCATAATTGATGATGCATTTAATTTATATACTTTGAAAGATAAATTTGAGGATTAAATTGTGCTGTGTTATGATTGGGTAAGTATAATTTGGGATTCTAAAATATAAATAGAATAAATTGGGTGGTTTGATAGGTAATTACTTAATGTAATTAATAAAATATAATTACGTAGGGAAGTAGTTAATAAATAATTACTGGATGTAACTAGTTGAATGATGATTTGTTAATAGAAGTAAATTGGGTATAATTACTTTGTGTAATTAATCATGAGATTAATTAAGATAAATAATTAAGGAGTAATTAATTTATTTAATGGAGTAAATAAAAAGGTAGATAATTACAGGATGAGATAAATCAAGAGTGATTAATATTTATGGTTTAATTAATGATTAATTGTTTAATGTAATTAAATTAGATTAGGATAAATTGAAATGTAATTAGAAATCATTAATTTATATAATCAATGATGTAATAAAAGATTGATTAATTAAGATTAATTAATCAATAATAAGTGATTTACGAGAAATTAATTAATAACTAATTAAGGATTAATGTAATTAATTAATTTATGAAGTAATTACAGATTAATTATTGATTTTGGTTAAGAATAATTAATTTGTATGATTAATTAAAGATAACTACTTGAATGTAATTGAAAATAATTAATCCAGGGTGATTAATTAAGATGGATAATGAAGGGATGATTGATTAATTGATTTGAAATTAATTAATGTTAAATGAAGGAATCTAAGTGATTGAGGTTAGTAATTCAATTAGAATTTATTAAATTAATTTGAAAGTGATCAAGTTTGCTTATGGATGATTGAATGGTATTGGATGCCTTGAATGAGACTCGAAGAGACCGGGATCGGGTATTGGAAAATATCCGAAAACACTTCGAATTTTTATAGATTGATATGTGAAATCGATAGGCCGGAATGAAATGATTTAAGTGAATTGGATTATTTAATCTAAATTTTGGTACTTAGAAAATTGATGTGTGAAATAAGTGATATCTATAACGAATTGTGAATTTGTAAATTGATACGAGTTACCCCGGGTTTTATATGAGTTGTATGCTTTGTATTCCATGTTAGATGGGTTTACTCACGCTGGTTTCCAGCCTGACCTGGGTGTTACTTTGATGTAATGCTTGGGTCAGACCGAGTATTATAGATTTTTAGGTAAGGACGTTCTGGAGCTCAGGAGGCGAGCTGGACGGAAAAAATGTATGGAGTGTTTCCGCTATATTATATTGTTGTATATCTGGGACTTGATGATTGAGTATATCTAGTGTCTGTATATTTGTGTAACTCTGATGAATTGATGAATCATAAATGTATTTGACAGATACAGAATTTCTTTGTATAACTGATATTATTTGTTATTATATTTTATCCGCTGCGAATGTTAGATGTTGGTGTTTTTGTTCTTCTTATTCTTCTATCTCTTTCTTTTTCTTCCTAACTATCTGAAATTTTCAGGATCGAAAATTTCAGGTCGTTACAGTTGGTATCTGAGCTGAAAGGTTAAGCGAGAACCTTGGCTCTGGTGGGATTACTCATTTAGGATAGGGTCAATGGTACCTTAGAATGAGTTGTGTGTGTGTGTGTGTGTGTGTGTGTGTGTGTGTATATGAGAGCGTACTTGTTATTTGCTTATATAAAGATTTTAAACGATTTTATATAAGAATCTATTTTGATATATAAAGCAATATTTCCTTCTAATAAATATTGAGGTGATTAGTTATTAGATTATTGGAATTAAATTAAGAAGTAATATAATACAACCAAATTGAAATCTTGAATTGGGATTAAATTAAGTGGTAATAGAAATACAACCAAATTAAAATTAAATGAAGATAAGTTTGAAACGGATTTAGAATTAAATGATTTAAAGAGATAAGTTGATTTGATTTAAAGGATTAAATCAACATTAAAAAATTTAACTCGAAATTATATAATTCGCGATGGTTTAAATTTGAAATTTGAATTGAATTCGTTCAAATTGAATTTGATTTAAATTAATTGGATTTGTGATTGAAGATGGATAAGTTTAAAAATTCAAATGGAAAATTTGAGTTGGATTGAATTTAGATGATTTGAAATTGAAGTGGGTTCAATTGATATTAGTCCAAATTGATTGGAATAATTTGGAATTGTAATTAAAGCTGAATAGGTTTAAAATCAAATGGAATTTGATTTGAATTTGGAAAGAAATCAACATTAATTCAACTTGATTTGGGGTTAAATCAATTTCAATGGAAATTAAAGTTATTCAAATTGGAATTGGGTCAATTTAAATGGAAGTGGAAATTTAAATTAAATTGATGGGGAAGCGAACATTTTTGACTCTGGACTATTTTTAATATAAATTGTTTTAATATAAACTTATTTTTCCAAGCTATTCAATATATACAACCTTTCTTTTTAAAGCCAAATTATTTTATATTTATTTTACAATTATTTTTGGAGCTATTTAACAAATTTTCAACTGTTTTATAAACTAATCACTATTTTTCAACTATTTTACAAATTAATTACTATTTTACAACTATTTTGCAATTATCTAAAATTTATGAAATTATTTAACTATTTTCCCACTATTTTACAATTAGTTAACTATTTTACAGCTATTTTGTAAACTAATAATTATTTTTCAACGACTTATCTATTTTAAACTTTTCAAGCTATATTCTGAATTTAAGCTGGATAGAGTTTAAACTGTTTATGATTGAATATCCCTTTGAGATAAGGATTAAAGTGATAATCTAATGGAATTAAAACAATTGTGATTATGTGGATATAAATTAAAGGAAATGTGAATAGAAAGAGAAATTGATTTCGTTAATAATCAATGAAATAAATACGTAGGATGTACGATATTATTCTATTCGCATAGTGATTTGATCCAGATTTGAGCATAGAATTTCGAGATAGTTTATCGATCCAAGTTGGGATTTTTCACTCGATTTTCGACGTCGAACCTGGATATGGATTGTTGATGGGTTCGGGATATTCTCTATCATAGTTATGGCTATGCAAGGAGAATGACGGTTTCTGATCAAGAAACCAGATCTGTGTCCGCACAAGAAAGTCGGCTGGACGATACTAGTTCGGAAGTGAAATTGTGTGATCGAGTAAGCGATCAGATTGGTATAGCGTACGGATGATGTATGTACATCGTACGAGTTTAAATGTAATTGATATTGGAAATTTGTGGATAAGAATGTGAAATGATTTCTTTTGAAATGAAAGTATATTTTGTGAAATATACAATGGATAAAGGTGAAAATTGAATATTTTTTATGATGATAAGTAAGATGGAGACAACTTTAATTTTTTTATATTATATATATATATATATAAAGGAACTTATGAGAATTTTGGAAAAGGTTTTGGGAACCTTTGGATTTGGAAAGGCTTTTGATTTTTGGGTAAAATCAATATTGGAATTTGAAAAGCCTAGTTTGAGAATTATCGATTTTGGGATAATGATTTTGAGAAAAGAAGATTTATATGAGATTCATACTAGGTGTATGATTTGAAAGATACTATATGTGTATAGTATAAAGTGTTTTGATAATGGCTCTGGGGAAAAAGGCGCACCCTTGAAATGAACTTCTCAGGAGTGCTACCGGGTGGTACTACTGCCTTGAACCCTAAGAGGGGTTCTAAAGTTGATCCTGTGAGGAGTCCGGACAAAACTAGTTCCTGAGGATTATGAGTAGAGTGTAGCGAAAGTCGAGGGGCGCTGATGCCTGTAGAGGCATTTGGGTTATGCTGTGACGACAGTGTAACTCGATGTCACTGCGATCTACTATAGACCATAGCGAAAGTCG
Source organism: Allium cepa (assembly GCA_030765085.1). Taxonomy (NCBI): domain Eukaryota; kingdom Viridiplantae; phylum Streptophyta; class Magnoliopsida; order Asparagales; family Amaryllidaceae; genus Allium; species Allium cepa. The sequence continues at coordinate 608,507,048 of CM060939.1, read as the reverse complement.
TGTGTGCTGTTGAGAGCCAACAGTTTGCGTTTGATTTTATATCGGTAGACTACGACCTATGGTAACATAGCGAAAGTCATGTGTGCTGCTGAGAGCCAACAGTCTGCGTTTGATTTTATATCGGTAGACTGCGACCTATGTAGGAGTGGAGAAGTTTCATTTTTGACAGCGAAAATCGAGGGCGCTGATGCCTACAGTTACATGGACTTTTGCTGCGATGGCAACGTAACCCAGGATGTAACTGCGACCATGGATGGGGGTGATGATTTCCAGAGCATTCTCACCAAAGATATTTCCTCTATTTTCAAAAACTATTTTCTATATTTTCAATAAAATCATTTTCCCAAGTATTTTTCACTGGGTGTTGAAAACGGGTTTACCAAGTACTTATAGATTTTCAGTCCTACGCCTGATCAACGTATGACTGAATTTCTATGAGAACAAGGATGGACTGGTTGAAACATCGAGTTATAAGAAGTATTTTTCATAAAAAGCTATTTAATAATAACATGTGAATTTAAAAGTATTTCTAAAATTTTAAAATAAAAGTGTTGAAATTTTGGAAAATGAAAGAAAATCCAAACTGGAATTATAAAAAAAAATTAAACTCAGGAAAATTTAATAAAGTGATTTTTGTAATAAAATCGAATATTGATTTTAAAGTGGAAGTAAGCTAATTAGCTAAATAATTATTTGATAGAATATGTTAATAAAATTTAACTCGGTTAAATAAAATGGATTGTAAGTTAATAATGAAGTATGGAAATAAACTCGAATTAAAATAGAGTTCAATTTGGATTGATAATGTGAATTAAAATTAAAATGGATGGACTAACTGAATTAAATGAAATTTGATTAAATGAGAATCAAATAGAAGTGAACTTAAGTTTGATGTTGGAATAAATTAAAGTAAATTAACTTAAGTTTGAAATTTGTGGAAGCTTGGCTCCAAATAAGGGTGAAAGCCCATTAAATAAAAGCTTGGGTTGAATTAATTTGGGAATGGTTAGTAGTACACAAGCAGGGAATGTGTCGAGCTAAATAAAATGGTTGTGAATAAATTAAAATGGTGGAATTGAATAAAATTGAGTCGAAATCAATTTAAATTGGTTATAAAACTTAAGTAATTATTTATTCACATGGATATCATCAAATTGCATAGAAATGATTATCGTTTGATGTAAACGAGATTTAATTGAATTCTATGAATTAGTGGATGCAAATATAATTGATTTTTGAATCAATTGATATGAATATGAGTTTGTTTGGAATTATAAATCAATTAAAGGTAAGTAAGTGAGTTGTACATCACTTAAATGGAATGCAAGGGTAAGAAAAGTAAGTGAAAGCAAATGAATTGGTGATTGAAACCTTATTAATTACTTTTAAGTGCTATTTGGTAGATATGGCTTATGAAATCCATGTGTTAGTTATTGAAACTGAGTGAAATGTAAATAAATTTCCTATATATGGCACTTACATATTTAAATTGAGTAAGTATAGGTACCGGGAAGCCGTTTGGCTGGGTTTGGACGCGGTAATTGCTAAAATAATAAGCCGCTTGCTTAAAAATGCTAAATAAAGGTACGCCTACGCAATAAAAATAGGAAATATGAACTGTTTTTGTTTTTCCGACCGTGTGGGTCGATGTGTGTATATATATATATATCACTTGTCAAATTGCAAAAGCTCCTCCGTACAAAGGAGACTCTGCCAAAATTTTCCGAAAAATTTGAGTTAGAAAAATTTTTGGAAAATTTTTGTTAGCGACAAAACGTTTTCAAATTTGAAATTGAAATAAATTAGTGGATGAAACTAATTTAAAATAATGATATGAAGCAGTTAAAAATGGAAGATAAAATTCAACATTCAGAATTGAAGATAAATTGAAATCATATGGAAATGAGAAAACAAATTTGAATAGAAGTAGATATGAAAACTTCTGTAAGGAAATGTATAAAATGATTTTAAAAGCTGTGATCGGATATTATTGCTAAGTAGGATATGCAGGTTTTATGAAGGGAAATGAAAACTGGTTTTGATTTCAGGAGATAATTTGAATTGCCCGACTAAAAGGTATGTGTTTAAATTTCTGTATGAAATTTGATTGGGTTTTTGATCTAGCCACTTGGCATTTTGTTTTCTTTTGGAATTTGGGAGCCCGTAGAGGCATTTTGTAGTTGTGTCGAGCTAACCGCGCAAAGGAGACATTGGCAAAAAAATTCGAAAATTTAGGGAGTAAGAAAATTTTTGAGAAATTTTGAAAATTTAAAACTTGGTTTTGAATTATAATTTGAAAGGTTGAACAAGAAAAATTGTTTGGAAACTATGGAAGGTTTTGGGAAGTTGGTTGAAGTAATAATGGGTCTTTAATAAAAGATAGGTTATGACAAGTTGATAAAAACTGTTTAGCTTTGGGAAAATAGTAATGGTATTGCATCATTCTTCTTAACTAGCAATTTCGAGGACGAAATTCTTTTACGGAGGGAGGAATGTGACGACCCAGAATTTCTAACAATTTAAATTGGAATATTTAATTGATTGTAAATATTTAAAAAGTTAATTTTTAACTTGAATTCAAATATTATTATTAATAGCAATTAAGTTATTAGATTTAATAAACTGAAATTAGGTAAAATGTTGAATCTGGAGTTTTAAGCCTGTTAAAGGTAATTTGAAGGCTTATAAAATTTATAACGATGATACTGAAGATAATAGAATGGTTGAACTTTAATTTAAAGGTGATTTGTTCAGTTTTAATAATATATCGTTTAAATTGAATTTAAAAATAGCCTTCCGAGGCACAGTCTCGGAATTTGACGAAACTAGTTCCATTGGATCCATAATGGTTTGTTAATATCGGATTTCAATTTTCGTAGCAATCGGAGTTGTCGTTTGACCCTGGCAGCACAAAACGCATAGAAACTATTTTAATCGATTTAATTTAAAATTGGTCGTTTGTTTCCATAACTTGCGCATATGATCGAATTAGCAGTCGAAAGCTTTTCTATTGCATTCGAAATAGGGGTATAACATTATAAACGTCTAGCGACACTCCTTAATATTATAAACGTATAACATTAAAAGACTATTAAAAGGAAATTAGTTGGAAATTAATTTATTTAATTAACTTATTTAATTATTTGGTTGCTATAATATTTTGTAAAAGGAAATTGGTTTAAAATTAAAATTAAATTTATTTGTTTAAAATGAAAATTTCATTGTTCATTTGTCTCGAATATTGAAAAAATTTATCTAATGTTTATACAAGGTTATAACCTGGGAAACCAAGTCGAAATTGAAGTGGACTGCAAAACAAATTCAACGGTGAGTTAATCTCACTCAACTGGGTTTTTTATTTAAATTTAAATGGTTAAATTTAAATGATTGGTTGAATGGTTGAATTGAATTGATGTGCTATATTATATATAATAGTATATAATATATATTGGGTGATTGATTTCCCGCATTATATAGCGGACGAGACCCTATGCGCTGCATAATAGCGGATGATATTATATAAATCCCATGTATCGTGATATCCCACCTCGAAGTGGAATTGGTATTGTGCTAACACCTGTGGTTGCAGGAAAACAGGTTGGAGGGATCCAACTGGATTCCTCACAATATAGAAATTATTTTCATAATTGATGATGCATTTAATTTATATACTTTGAAAGATAAATTTGAGGATTAAATTATGATGTGTTATGATTGGGTAAGTATAATTTGAGATTGTAAAATATAAATAGAATAAATTGGGTGGTTTGATAGGTAATTACTTAATGTAATTAATAAAATATAATTACGTAAGGAAGTAATTAATAAATAATCACTGGATGTAATTAGTTGAATGATGATTTGTTAATAGAAGTAAATTGGGTATAATTACTTTGTGTAATTAATCAAGAGATTAATTAAGACAATTAATTAAGGAGTAATTTATTTATTTAATGAAGTAAATAAAAAGGTAGATAATTACAGGATGAGATAAATCAAGAGTGATTAATATTTGTGGTTTAATTAATGATTAATTATTTAATGTAATTAAATTAGATTAGGATAAATTGAAATGTAATTAGAAATCATTAATTTATATAATTAATGATGTAATAAAAGATTGATTAATTAAGATCAATTAATCAATAATAAGTGATTTATGAGAAATTAATTAATAACTAATTAAGGATTAATGTAATTAATTAATTTGTGAAGTAATTATAGATTAATTATTGATTTTGGTTAAGAATAATTAATTTGTATGATTAATTAAAGATAACTACTTGAATGTAATTGAAGAATAATTAATCCAGGGTGATTAATTAAGATGGATAATGAAGGAATGATTGATTAATTGATTTGAAATTAATTAATGTTAAATGAAGGAATCTAAGTGATTGAGGTTAGTAATTCAATTAGAATTTATTAAATTAATTTGAAAGTGATCAAGTTTGCTTATGGATGATTGAATAGTATTGGATGCCTTGAATGAGACTCAAAGAGACCGGGATCGGGTATTGGAAAATATCCGAAAACACTTCGAATTTTTATAGATTGATATGTGAAATCGATAGGCCAGAATGAAATGATTTAAGTGAATTGGATTATTTAATCTAAATTTTGGTACTTAGAAAATTGATGTGTGAAATAAGTGATATCTATAACGAATTGTGAATTTGTAAATTGATACGAGTTACCCCGGGTTTTATATGAGTTGTATGCTTTGTATTCCGTGTTAGATGGGTTTACTCACGCTGGTTTCCAGCCTGACCCGGATGTTGCTTTGATGTAATGCTCGGGTCAGACCGAGTATTACAGATTTTCAGGTAAGGACGTTGTGGAGCTCAGGAGGCGAGCTGGACAGCAAGAACGTATGGAGTGTTTCCACTGTATTATATTGTTGTATATCTGGGACTTGATGATTGAGTATATCTAGTGTCTATATATTTGTGTAACTCTGATGAATCATAAATGTATTTCACAGATACAAAATTCCTTTGTATAACTGATATTATTTGTTATTATATTTATCCGCTGCGAATGTTAGATGTTGGTGTTTTTGTTCTTCTTATTCTTCTATCTCTTTCTTTTTCTTCCTAACTATCTGAAAATTTCGGGATCGAAAATTTCGGGTCGTTACAAGTGATACTAGTTATACAGTAAATATTGCGTAATATAAAAGCAGTATAATAAAATGACACCATATATTTTTATATTGGTTCGGAGCTCCGTCCTACGTCCAGTCCTAGACTCCTTCTGAAATTTTACTAAAACAATAGCCCTCACTTACCCGGATGAACAGGTCTATACAACTCTTAAGTATCCGAACAAGGACCTGAGCAGCGGAACAGGATTTCGCCTCAACAGCTGAAGAGGACTTCACACGCCTGAGTAGCAGAACAGGACTTCAACAAATATAAAATATTATTTGACTTTTTGTGTTCTGATAACAGGGATAAGTCTGTTTATAGTACACCCTCCCCATGATCTTTTCCTCGAGTATAAATATATATATTTGAAGTTTATGAAGAATAGAAAGGTATAATATTGCTTTAATGCAGCATATTTGAAAGTATAGTTGCAAATATATTCAAGAGGGTTAGATAAGAAAGATAAGAAAATTTGGTAGTTTGGAATCAAGTTAGAGTACGTATTTATATATGTTAAAAAGCAGCAACTGTTGATGAAGAGTTTCGGTTGAAGTGTTGCTTACAAACCTTTTTGTAGAGATTCGTAATTCTTCACAAATAGTCGTGTCTTTTCAGAAAATAGCTGTTGTAGTAATTCAGTCAGCTGGACCTCTAGGTCAGTCGACTGGATATTCAAATGTATTTTTTAATATATATTTGTTTATTTGTGCACCTGTGCATGTTGCACAAAAATTGTCAGGTCAGTCGACTGAACTACCAGGTCAGTCGACTGACCTGGTGATTTTTGTGCAATTTTCATAGTTTTCACAGGTTTAAATAATTATATATATTATATGATTTTAAAGAAAAAACTTTGATTATATATATATATATTCTATACTTATATGTGTAAATCATTAGGAAGATTATATATAAGCTAATATATACGTTAAACAAGGAGAGATCTTAACAAAATTGACTTAGGACTCAAAACAAGATAATATAAAAATTGATGCACCGATTTTAATGTCTTGTCTCCATGTAGTATATATTCTCTTTTTGTCGTAACAATCGTCAAATCTGTATGTTGTAGTGATAGCTTTGTGTCATGAATCAAAATCAAGTCTCAACAATGACTTTGTTGAAGTACAGTACCAAGCACATGTCATATACTTATAAATCATCTAGTTAAAGTCCTTTTTCATAATCATTTTTGTTAATAAGACTTTTGAGATCTTACAAGACAAATTCAAAATATACATATACAAGGATGAAAGTTAACTTTTTGGTGAAATCACTACAAGAAAATGTGCTTTTCTCAGCACTAATTGTCAGCGTTTCTTCCGTAAGTGCTGACAATAGTATTTTGAAAAATAAAAATGAAAGTGCGAACGCTGTTTAAAATAACCCGCTTCATTTTCAGATTTATTTCATTACGCGGTTACTTTGCCTCCCTTCCTTTCTTCCTTCTCACCTTCTCTTCACGTAAAGAAAGAAATCAGCAAAATCCCAAATCCTCGCTAATTTCACCCGCACCCCAAATCTTATATCCTCCCCTAATTTAAACCTAATTAAAATTTGAAATATACATCAAATGTTCGTAAAATCTATCATGAATTTTGTTTGTCCCCCAATTTCACCTACAGTATCCAATTCAATTGAGCCCTAAGACCCCTTAAATCCGTCCTTGGCAAACATTAGAACACGACCCTAATTTCTCGTTCACTCAATAACTAAGAGCGTCTATCACTGTAGAATTCCTGGTTGATTGCCTTTAAAAACCCAATGTGAGGTAATTTATTTAACCTTTAGATGCATCATTTGAAATTACTGTTTTTTTGTTATTATTATGTAAGTCATTGTGTTTTAATTACAATCAATATATTTATGCTATGATATCTACTATGATGAATGATTTATTTTAGGTAATTGAGATGTCTGTTAAGATAAATTGAGATATCAATGAACTGTAAGAAGCGATGGTATAACTAAAGGTTTATTTCCTCACCAAGCGGAGTTTTTGTATTACAATTACTAGTGCTAGGTATAAAGTTGGTTAGTATTTTATCTATTAACATCTCGTAGGTTAATTGTGCTATAATTAAGAGATGATAAACTCCCCATATCAATGAACTGCATGCATGGATTCCTTTGTGTTTGTTTAATTACCATCTTATTCCGTAATTATAGATACCAACACATATTGCTGGGTATTACCTATTTTAGAAAACTATGCAGGCTATGAAGAATGCGTTCAACTGAAATTAAATAGAATATGAAACACATGAATGTGTGATATTAAATTATTAATACGTATTGATAATGTTAACTCAAAATACGTCATGCAATAGGTAAGCGTATAAAGTAAACGTATGATTATTATAAGATTTTATCATGTAATGATCGATATTAAGAACCTAATACTGTAGTTAACAACTCAGATACAGTGGTAACATGACAGAAATAATAATATGAGTACGCTTTGTTTGCATCAATTGGAAAAAAATGTCGTCAATTGAAAATCATAGATGGTCGTAGATGGTGGATGGTTTGTTTGCAGGCTTTTTTTGCAATTGTAGTTGAAAGTAGAGTGTTGTTAGTGGCAGATTGCTTGAAGGTGATAGGTTATTCAGATATTGAATGTGTAGGAAGTAGTGTGGTTTGAGTGAGGAGGAAGTTGGTTTGGAGTTGTAGCAGTGAGGTATATTGTATAAGAAATGAGGCTGCAAGTTTGCTTCAGGCAATTGTGTTTGGGTCTGGAAGTGGCAGTTTGAGGAGATGGTCGCTGGTTGAAACTACAGGCTGTGGTTGTATTGGTGAGGGAAGAGGTGGTATGGAAAGTGTGGCTTTGTAGTTAAGCGTGATTGTAGTTTGTACGGAGGTGATGGAATGGAAGGGTGTACACAACAAAATGTAAGAATGTAATGAAACAGTGAAATGAAATGAAAGATAAATAAAATGCAAACAGAGAACATGTAAGTGTAGAGAATAACAGAGACTAAAAATGCTCAAATGCACAGTGAAATCTAAAATGCACAGTAACAGAGAAATGTAATAAGAGAATTGAACATGCACGGTAACAGTGATCAAATGATAGTAATAGAGATGAAATGTAAATTGTTTTGCTTTTAACTGTGTTTACCTGTAGCAATAAATTTTAAATGGAATATTTTAGCAATTGAAATGTAATGTAACAGAGAAAAACATTTGCATTATGTTAGTTTTGAAATTATGTTGTGTTATCATTATTGTAGATTGAGATGGAAAAACAAGATGTTAGGCATGATGATTTGAGCGGCATTTTAGGGCAGCTTAAGGGCATGACTATCTACATGGGTACTGAATTTGGTAGGTTTTAACTTTTACTTACTATCTTTTCATTATTCATTATATTTATTGTTTATTCTAGCTGAAATTTTAAAGCAAATGGTAGATATATGCTTGCAAATTTTGCATGTCAATACTCTGGTATGTTATAAAAGCAACTTCCCATGCTGGTATATTAGTTCTATTTCTATTGTTTTGACATTCAGACTAAGTAAATAAATAGATTTTTTTTATTTGAAGAAACCATAACATCATCATCAAAACCAGGTTCTTTAAACAAAACATAACACCGCCAAATAGTACATATATTATTTATGTTCTCTCTCAAATCCTCATTAGTAGATGACCCAACTCCAAATAAGAACACTCATATTATCGTAAAGCTTCTCTTCAAGCTTTTGTTTCTTTAGATTCCTCTACCACCTTCACTGCAGGTGGATGCAACACAATAGCACCATATGCTCCAACTCTGCAAAGAAGTACACCATATGCTCCAACTGTTTATCAGACATTACAGCCTTAATGAAGCGGACAAGAAATACATACGGCGTCGAGACAGTTATAGTCCATTCAAGTTTATTTAGAATCAGTTTCTCCATGCCTAGAATCTGCTCTTGGTTGTAAGCTCGATTGGATATGGTAATGAAATCCTAAACCCGAGGAGCCTAAATCTCCTCATACTTGGAAGCAATTAGCATTGAGCTAATACCTACAAGCTATATTTCTCTTCTAATAACCTTCTCCATTGATAGATAATTATCAATGATGTAAAAAGTGAGATAGAGTGTCTCTGGCATTAGTCCAAACTTGCAGTTCACTTCTATTAACCAATCTCCCAATATCGCCCTCATCTTCTCATTGATCTATACTTGTGTGTCCATGTAGTGGAAAGGAATGAATGCATTCTCTGCATGATTGTAAAACTTGTAAAGATCCTAAACATAGTCCACAACATCCAATTGATCCCCTACATCTGATGCATCAATACCAGGAATTGTATCCTTGGGTTTCTTGGTAATCTCACAAGTGGCTTTGCTACGAGCCGATAGCACTTTCTCATAGTTTTTACTTTCTTCTTTCTACTCTTCTTACTTCCTGATCTCTCTCTAACCTTTTCAACAGTATCTGACTAATCTCAATCGCAACAGTATTGGATTGATTGCCACCTTCCCTTCATCTTCTTTGATGCGAACAGCAGGCTTAGGATTGACTGCCTCTTTCCTTTTATCTTCTTTGATTCAAACAGTGGGCTTAGGATTAGCTACCTCCTTTTCTTTATCTTCTTTTATGCAAACAGCAGGCTTTGTATTGAGTAATGCCTTCCCTCTATCTTCTTTGGTGCAAGCTTTTCTTACTTCTCTTTCGCCATTTACATTTCCAGGTTTCTTATTAGGAACAGCTGCAGCTTGAGCACTAGCAAGGAGTTGAGCACTAGCAAGGAGTTGAGCACTAGTAAGGAAATTGGTTGGATCTGCATTTCAAAAAAGATAAGGTTTTATTATATTATATTTTATTATTCACTCTTGATTTTAAAGTATGTCGCTACTCTTTGTTAACATAAGTACTCATAACTAGCTTATGATATAAATCCATCAGTTTTGGGTTCTGTTATATTGTAGCAAGGAAACTGTGCTTTCCTTTGCTAACATTTATTACTGTTGAATATTAATGAGGAACCCCTTTAGTTTATTGATTCAATTATTGAATTACTTATTTTTTTTCAAATGGACACCTGAAGGCAAGTATAGATAGTATATTCGGTTTACATGATAATGATTATACAAATGAGGAACCCCTTTTGTGATTATGTTTATAGTTTGTTTACATGATAATGAAAATATTTAGTTTGTTTGCAACAGTCAGTGTAGGACTTTTGGTTTACTGTGTAAATATTACAGATTCACATGTTCTTACTGGATTTCATGTTCAACCAGAATTTGACTCTTGATATCACTGCCAGGCAAAGCAACTGGTAGCACAGAACCATCTTCAACCAATAGGAATTAAACATCAGATCATCAAGAACACATTAAAAATATTTTTTTGGCATGATAGACCAAGATTATGAAATAAAAAGATAATGAGTTGGTCATACCCTGAACAACTGATTTTTGTTTAGATGCTTGCGTTTTCAGTATACAAATACCTTCAGTATTTGAGCATTATAGTACCAATGTCTAATATTGACTAGAATATGAAATATGTGCCTTTTCTGTCTTTACTTTATTAATATTTCTCTTCATTTTCTCTGTGCCTTAGAAACAAATCTAACTCGTGAGGTAATCACTATTTCACTTATAATAATTAGCAAGATGACTTGGATTAAGTTCTGTTTGATGACTATGGATAGAATATATCTCATTAAAGGACATTCTAAATATTATGACTGCTAGTCTGGTTCACTTTCCTGTAGGATAATTTTACTCTGCGAAATTCTGCAGTACAAACTCTTAATTTGTTTGTGTGTTGTCACTACCATTAAGAGAAACTGTGGGATTTATCCAAATGTTTGTTTGTGTGTTATCACTACCATTAAGAGAAACTGAGGGATTTATCCAAATGTTAAGTAATCATCGGATATTAACTTTAAACTTTGTGTTTTTCACCATAGTGGCATTTGTTGTATTCCCGTATGACATCCTTTATCCGTCATAAATCAATACATGTATCTAGTTTAGCATCATAGGTTATCACCTTCAGAGTACCGTAACATTGAAGTAATAATTTTCTCATGAATATTATGGTTAGATATCAGTATTCAAAGTGCACCTTGCTGATTAGTCTAAAATTATGGTTAATTTCCAACTTTTGACATGATACAAAATTAAACATGGTATATACAAATACTGATTTTTTTGGGCAGGGTTTTGCAGATATAGAAAAGAGACCATTGCTACCATATATGGACAATTATGTAACTGTTTTTCTATAGACAGATAGACAAATTTATTCTTCACAGTAAAAACTTTGCCTTATGTATTCCACTCTTATCTCTTTGCCAGTGTATATTGTTGCTTATCATTTCTTTTTTGATGTTTTAATAGGTTTGTTTTTAAAGTGCTGAAGTGGTATGTGTCAGAACTAAAGGTTGAATGGATAAAAAGTCTTTCATTTACGATTGATGGATCATGCACTGTATTCGATGTACTTGCTAAGGGCGTGAACCTGATTACTGATGGTATGTTATGCATATCTACAAAGAAATTTGAATCTGGATATATACAGACTTCATGATGACAAATTTGATGACTAAATGTGTGTCTTCTACCATATGTCAGTCTAAAGTATCTGCAGTTGCATTTGTTGCCTTGGTTGTCGGTGCAGATATTGTGCCTTTGTCCATTGTTGTAGGATATTAGTTTATAAATATTATCGTTGTTTATGAATTTATGTAAACTTTGTTTATGGATATTGTATTCAACTTAATTTACTAAAATAGTTGATTGTTATGTTTTTATATGATATTTTTTAGTTTGATTTGTATATGTTATGTATATTATCCGGTTGAAATATAATAAAATGCTATTTAGATTAATGATACCTGTGTGCAAATATTGTAATGGTGCAACGCTGTAAAAATCGTACAAACAAACAACAGCGTTCAAACCGTGTTGTCAATTCTATGAAAAGATAATGTACATTGCTCCAACAACATAATAAAAATGCTGTGAAAAATTAACAACAGCGTTTATTAACTGCTGAAAAAAACTACTATTAACAATTTTGAAAGCAAATAATAAACGCTGTAGAAAATTATATACAGCGGTAAAAGAACGCTGTCTAATACAGTTTTCAACAGCGTTTATTTTTTGCTATTATTAATTTCGTATATACGACAGCATGTCGTAATACAGCGTTTTTAACAACGCTGTTATATCCTATTACAGCGTTTTTGAAACGCTGTTAAAAGCTTATTTTGGTGTAGCGAATTCCTGTAAAACTAGTACTCAAAAAATAGTAAAACATAACTATGAAAGTAAAATCACATATAAATTTACTGGTTTAGATATCAATAAACCCTACATCCATTGGATTATATTATTTTCATCCATTAGCTTCATCATCAGTACAAATAAATTAGCGACTGATATTTTTATTCTTTTTTGCACCTATGTTTTTGTTTTCTGCTATGGAAGGATTGCAACACCCCGTAATTTGGCGTTAGCTATTTAATTAGTTACTTGGTTAATTAGACTTCAAAAATGGAATTTGTGCAAACGATGTAACCAGACCATGAACTTGCACCATTGCGGTCATAGGGAATTTCTAAGCTACTTTTATATTTGGAATTTTACGATCGGGGTCCAAACGAAGAAGTTACAGACGAAAAGAAAATTCGAAAAAGAAAATTAACGTTTATATATTAATATCTAGGGCCCACAGTTTGACCCGCATATTAGAGTGGTCTATAAAGGGCGGCCGACTCCTAGGAAGGGGGTAGTTGACCGCTTCATGTGTGGTGGCTAGGGTTAACCTAGGTCGAATGATTTGGATTTTAAATATTTCGATTTGACGGTTGAGATTGATTCTTATGCCTATTAATTCAAATCTAACTTTCCCTTCTCTTATCATATTTTTCTAGATGTAGTAGCAATGCTATGCCATTTCTTATTCTTCACTTTTTTTCTAAACTATAAAAATAAGATATTTATATCTATATTCATACAAATTGGAGAAGAATAGAAATCTACTGAAAAGGAGAAGAGAATCAACTATAAGGATAGAAATCTAATAAAAAGGAGAAGAGAATCAACTATAAGGATATAAATCTAATAAAAAGGAGAAGAGAATCAACTATACGCGTAAAATCTAATAAAAAGGAGAAGAGAATCAACTATACGCGTATTTGAGGTAATTTATATCTATTTACATATTTGTATATATTTTCTCTTCCAATCCCAAATCTCTTTTCAGATATGTAATTCTAACATATGTATATACCATTTTTATACATATTTGGATTAAAAAGCATTCGGAGATAAATTTAAGGTTCTACTTCAGATCTGGAGATTTAGATTGCTTTTAAAAGGTAAATAGGAAATTTTATATACTATTTATAATTTTAAATCTATTCCGTTGGTATACATTTGACTTTTATGCCTAAATAAATTTTATTTGTGAATCGTAGGCTTAAATTAGTGTAGAAAACTATGCCTACATATTCTTATTTTAGATCTAATTCGAAATATGTTTACACCTAGATTTGAAAATCTGTCCCAAAGATTTTAGAATTTGAATGTTGTATAATTTTGTTCTAGATTTGTACTTGAGTGTAAAGTAGGATTTTGGATTATTCTCCAAATTTATGCTAAATTATATATTTTACTTAGTTTAATTTGTGGGAAGAACGTATGTTTGATTTTTATAAATTTGTCTACCTTTTCTACTTTTCATTCAAAAATACGACGCTTGATTTAACAAGGAATAAAACAAAAAGTGAAGAGATATGTAAAGTACAGAATTATTCTCCATAGTTTACACAGTCTATTCCAAATAAAAGAGATTATCCATTCCTTGTAATTTCAAACGTAGCAAATCTTTCGTTATTGTGTTAAACTAATTTATTAAAATCATAGCGGAAAATCTTCCTATGGAATTTAATTTCAGCAAATTAAATATGAAAAGTATATTCTAGTTATATATTTACAACTGGGGTGTATTTGTTATGAATATGTAGTTTTATTAGGCAGTTTGTATATATTTATTACAATAATAAAGAAGAACATCGTTTATTCATGCATTGTTTATGTGTAACGTTCGTTAGTTATTGTTATATGTAGGAAAGCAGATAGGTAGAATTAGGGAATGTAGTATTCCCTATTAATGGGGAATAAATTAGGAGTTACTAATAGTTAATAGGAAATAAAAATTGTTACCCCTATTAATTGGTAATTAATGAGAAATAATTGATAGGTTTAGATTAGGGGTTATAATTGATTAGTATGGGAATTAAAGACCATAACTTCAATAAATTGGCAATTAATGAAAATAATGAGTTAGGAGTTACAATTAATGGAGACAAGTGAATTAATGGGACTGACATAAATGGAATAGATATAAAAAGGTTACTAATTTGAAATTAGTAATTATACATAAATGTCTTAGGAAACGTCCGTTAGGATTTTATGGACAAATCGATAATTATGAGCATAAAAGGGGATTTATGGGTAAATAAGCATTTAAGGTAAATCTTGTTGCCATAAATAAAAAGGGAGTCAGTAAACTAAGTCCAATGTCAACCTAAGATAATATAAGTAAAGACTTAGGATAGTTAGTTGGACTTAGTGAGTTAGTGATGCAAGGTCAGTAGAGTCACCTAACAGAAGACTATCCTTCACTTTGAGGCTACCAACAATCGGATGCACTTATTATTGATGTGAGATATCCTAAGACCCATGACGACATGAAAGATTGTGCCTATTGTTGAATATGCAAGTATATGATTTTTGTTTGATGATAATAAACACACACACACACATATATATATTCATTTAAATGTATTTGTTAATGTACTATTTTATTTTTCACATAATTAAATAAATATTTTCTAAATAGAATAAATAACACAGAATTTAAATTTAAACAGATATTGTATTCAGACAATTATTTGTTACAATTTTGAATAGTACAAATTTGAGCTCTCACTATATATATACACATTCAATGACAATACAATTTCGATTACATCGCAATTTCTAATTTACAAATGCACCTCACTACATATCGCTCATTCACTTGTATTTGTCTTCAACTATATTCCAGATTGAATCCAACATCTGAGTTATCTGCAAAAATATACACTGGCGCAGTAAAATTGAAAATGAAATATTTTTGCGGTGTAAAATAAAATGTATTTTGAAAATATTGTTTGCCTCAGTTATTTGGGTTGTTCGTCATCATTTAATTTTGAATTCATCATACACGAACAACTTGTGACATGTACAGTATATCACTGTACATGCCATAAGGCCGTGCACACCAAATGTACATTTGATAAAATTACAGGGACATGTGAGCACAAGGTCAAACCCAATTAAAAGCTGGGTTCAACTCAAGAGAAATACAAATAAAATCACGATACGAGCACAAGGCCAAACCCGAGCTTTTTAATGGATTCAACTCAGGTGCAAATCAAAATGTACAACATGAAATGATCAAGTTCATTACCAAAGAAGATCCAAATCAATACATGCATTCACACATACATTTGTATGTACATATACGAAAATACACATGTATATCAGACCAGACAAAGTCAACAAGACCCAGGATGTATGAGTTCGAGCTCAAGACAAATATTCAGAGCTTACTTTTAAATCAAAATCAAAGACGACTACTTCATGGAAAGTCTCGACCAAAATTCAAAATGTACTCAATACATCTGCAAGTGTAGCCTCAACATGAAGCATGAATGCAATAACCAAAGGCAGTGTGCAAATTCAAGTTCAATAATCAGATGTCCAGACTCATACAATGCCACAAAGAAAAATAACCAAGAATTGATATAGCATGAAAATACAAGAAAAGTTCAAGAAGACTATACGTGAAGACAAACCCCAGTGCAGCATATATACATGTTGACCAGGCTACACAATGAACGCAACACAAATGTACTCAATACAACTACAAATGCACAACATACGTCAAGTATACATGAGCATGAACCAAATAGACCAGTGAACAGCAAGTAGTACGAGACTTAACCAGACACAATGCAACTGGAACGCAAATTGTCTCGAAGTAAATGAGGACTCAATGCACTGACTCAAAGAACAATATACAAGATAGCAACTCATTACACAAACGTGGCAACATTGAAGATTTGAATATGCAGAGAGTCAAGGACAGTGATCGAACAATCAAAGTCAAGGCCAATTCAATCTGGATTCATCAAATCATGGAATAGCAAATTACAAGTGAGCGTATCAAGTCAGAGCTATGATGAACAAAGTCAAAATATCATCACAAAACTACCATAACCGAAGTCACCAGCAAAATCAACACCGTGATGACCAAGGAAAAAGAACGAACCAAGTCAGAAATCGAACAAGCCGTGATGGCCACGAAAGAAATCAAGCCGTGAGAATCAAGTAACACGAAATTATACGAATTTGAACAAGTTAGAAAAACCACAAGCATCAAAACAAAATCAAATGGACAAGTCAAAAATTATCAGACGAGTTCAAATAACAAATTTGAACGAAAATATAGGAATGAGAATCCTATAAAACCCGTAACATCATCGGCCGTAAATTCCATCGACTTCAAGCAAGCAAAGCAGTAAAGGAAAAATAACAAATTACATACCGAATTCACAGTCGAACTAGATCAAAATTGAAGGAGTCGTGTGCAAAAAGAAGAGACCTTTGATCGACAAAGCAAGGAACGTAAATCATCATTCGATCGAGCTATAAGTCGGCGTCTTCAATTTATACAAAGCCCTAATTTCGAACGAAAAGGAACGAGCACCAAGGAAAAGTAACAGTTGATTATTAGAGATAGAAGAAAACGGGCAGATTGTTTTCACTTTAATATTTAGGCCAATTTATTTTAATTTGGGCTTTATATTTTAAAATTAGGGTTTTGTTTTATAATTGTTTTTCTAAATTTGTATTTTTCTTTTAAGCGATTGTATTTTCTAGTCATGTAACTAGAGGACAAACTACGGTGGTGTAGTTTGTGAACTCGCAACTCAGTGGCTGAGTTGTGGCAGGGTTTTGAGTGTAGAGTTAGGTTAAGCGTCTAACTGCTTAATTTCTAGTAGAAACCATAAGGGCGGCACGTAGGCAGGGTTTTTCCGAAGCTGGATAAATCTGTGTTCTGTTTTTATTCTGCTATTATCTATGCTGCTATTATTCTGTGATCCATGTTGAAACTATTTTATATAAACTTCCGCATTAAATTTTTTATGATTAATAGTATCACCCTATTCACCCCCCTCTAGGGTGAAATCGATCCTACAAGTGGTATCAGAGTAAGGAATAGAAGTCAATTTTTGATCTAAAAATTTGATATTTCAAAAACCAATTTTTTTTTTAGAATTTGAATTTTTTAAAATGACTTCTTTTAATAATGCTTTTGTTGAGGGTCAGTCCATAGTTAGACCACCAATGTTCAATGGTGAATACGCTTACTGGAAAAATAGAATGAATTTATTTTTTGAAAACCATTGGTGCTTAGAATATTGTTGAGACACGATATAGGACACCAACTATAGTAGTAGATAATCAGGAAACTGAAAAACCATTTGATCAATGGAAAGATCCAGAAAATAAGTTACATAATGCTAATGTTAAAGCTATGAATTCTATTATTTGTTCATTGGATCATATTGAATTTAATCGTGTCTTATATTGTCTAATTGCGCATGAAATATGACACACACTTAAAGTGACTCACGAAGGAACATCTCAAGTCAAATAATCTCGCCTTGCCATGCTTAATAGCGAATACAAAAACTTCACAATGGCCATGGATGAAAATGTCAAGGAGATGTATGGCCGACTTTTCAATCTCGTATACAAATCAAAAGCACTCGAAAAATCATACATAGAATTGGAAATAGTCCGAAAAATCCTCAGAGTCTTTCCACGAAATTTTGAAGCAAAAGTTACAGCCATTCTGGAATCAAAGGATCCGAAACAAATTAAAGTCAAAGAACTCAACGGAAATCTCACCACTTATGAACTAGAGATGAAATTCAACGAAAAGCGTGAAGGAGGTGATACATGAATGAAACCAATAGCTCTCAAAAGAACAACCAAAAGTGATGATGATAACGATGATGATAATGGAGCAGCAGAGCAGGCACTACTAATAAAGAGGCTCAAAAAGTGGAATTGCAAATACTGAAATCCAGCTCTAAATCAAAAATTAAAAAGAAGAATAGTTAAAGCACTAGATAATTCAGAAGAGCAGGAGATCATCTGCCACAAGTGCAATCAACCTGGCCACATCAAGCCCAATTGTCCTCGAAACCGACACAGACAAGAAAAGAAATCAAAAAGAAGAAGTTTTGCAGCCATATGTAATACAAGTGATGAAGATAATAAAAGTACTAGCAGTGGGAGTGAGAAAGCATATATGTGCCTTCGAGGTGATATAACTGATAGCGACGATGACGAGCTAAGCGAGGTATCAAAACAAACTCACTCAAAATTACTTATATATTTCCACGAAGTTAATGGCTGTTTTGAACGACTTAGGGAGAAGTATGACAAACTTGAATCGTAAAAAGATACTTTCGTAGATTTAAATAAGAAAATTTACCAATTAGTTAAAAACTATCAAAGTAGGATCCCTAAGTGTGATGACTGTCCATCATTCGAAGTGGAGATTAAAAAATCAGAAATTCAAATAAAATCACTTGAAAATGAAATTCTGATTTTGAAAGAAACAAAAACATGAGGAAAGAAAATTCTATTAAAAAGTGCATAAATTATTGAATGAAAATGAATCTCTCAAAACGCGAGTCCAACAACTGTCTACAACCTTAAGAAAATTTTCCAAAGGAGAAAGATCGTTAAATATGCTATTAGGGAAACAAAATAACAATGTTAGATAAGGACTTGGGTATAATCAATCTGAACGTGCTAGAAATGTAATTTATCAAGTCGATTCAAAGTGCATGATATGTGGAAAAATTGGACACAATCAAAATATTTGTTGGTATAGATCTAAATACATGAAAACAATTCCAATTTGGGTTCCAAAAGGCACAAATATAAATTTGGGTGCCGAAAGGAACATATATAAATAGTTTTGGGTCTCCACAAAATTATTTTTCAAAATCATTTGCCACTAACAAACATGGGCCTACAAAAACAAATAGGTCACAAAAATCTTGTATCGTGTAGGTGTAGTGCAGGCTAAGGAACAACAACAGTGCTATCTGGATTCTGGCTGTTTTAGACACACAATGGGCGACAAGTCATAGTTCCTTAACCTAGTATAAAGGTGTCAGCATCACAATGGACAACAACGAAAAATTATCAGCAAAGGTAAAATAGGTGACGATATATTTATTTTGAACGATTATATTAAATGTGATAATCTGCACCATAATCTGAATTAAATCAGCTAATTATGAATGATGATATTGAATTTGACTTATTTAAAATGTTGAACAGTCATCCATGAACTATTTCACACAGATTTTCTTGGTTTAATTATGATGTTTTATTGATTGATGATTACTCTTGGATATATTTAGTTACTTTACTACAGACACTATGATCACTGTTTGAACGACTTCAATTCAATTTCATTTACAAGCTTTTAAAAATGATTTTGAGATATTTTGTTGTACACTTCACCGTCTGGTCTATGACATTCAACGAATGATAATCTTGAGTCAATAGAAATTCAAATGCATATTACACTGGTAATCTAGTTGATAGAAAAATTACTTGTGGAACATGATTTATGTTGAGACATTTAGTAACTGCATCGTTTTTCAAAGAAAATATCTGCATATTTTTCACTTCAAATAATTTTCAATTAGCAGACATTTTTTTTATAAAACCCCTTCTAGAAAATATTTTCTTTACATTGTTTCATGTTAGTCTTTTTAAAATTTTGATTTCATAATTATTTTTGGATTTGATTTTAAATGATTACATTGACCAATCTGACTCCCTACAGATTATCGAAAAGAATATAGTGATTGAAAAAGTGACGAGTGTTGATATTAATCATATATTATAACTTGAGACAGTATAATTAGTAAATTTCTTTAGAAATTTAAATAAGAGTTATAAAACTTGTTGTTGGTAAAAAATTCCATGACCATATCTAATTCTATTATATTTCTATCGACTATCACTCATCATATTCCAATATGGTATGTCAACATGTGGTATTTTAAATGCGAAATTATACGCTTTCATTTTATTATGTTTTTAGCAATAAAAAACGTCCAAAGTATTCACTCTCATTTAAAAGTCTTCACGGTTATGCATGAGTGAACTACTTGAAATTTTTAATTATGTGCTTCCATGCTCATTTAAAAGTCCTCACGGTTATGCATGTATGGAACGCATATCAAAATTGATTGATTAAATAGATAAGTTGATTCTAATCCCATTTAAAAGTCCTCACGGTTATGCGTGGTTAAAAGATACTAGAATTCATTTTTTTTAAAATTTGGAATACTACTAATCTCATTTAAAAGTCCTAACGGCTATGCATAGTTTGTAGATATTCTAATTCCTAACATAAGTATACCATAAACAGACACAACTATATGGTTTTATATGATGACATCATCCCTATCACTCTAAAGTAGAATATGGGTCAAATAGAGCATTTATGATTTTTATTTGATTTTTTATTGAAATTTAATATTTGTACTTGATTGAGTATTAATATAGTATTAGTGTCTATCACTTTATCTCTATTTTTCTAACACTATTGTTCTTTTGTTGATAACAAAAGGAGGAGAGAAAGGTTAAGATTTTGGAAAATAAAGGTCAAATATTTTCTATTTACATCAATGCTCATTTGAATATATTTTTTATTTTCATGTATATATGAAGGGGGAGCTTTTTGTAGAGAGGGAGCATGCAAATAGGGGAAGAAAATTGAATGATCAAATACATTTAATAAAATTAAAATTCTTAAATATATGTTTGTTATCATTAAAAGGGGGAGATTGTCGAATATGCTAAAACATATGATTTTTGTTTGATGATAATAAACATATATATATATATATATATATATATATATATATATATTCATTTAAATGTATTGTTAATGTACTATTTTATTTTTCCCATAATTAAATAAATATTTGCTAAATAAAATGAATAACGCAAAATTTAAATTCAAACGGATAATTTATTTAGACAAATATTTATTACATTTTTGAATAGTACAAATTTGAGATCTTACTATATATATATATATATATATATATATATATATAAATTCAATGACAATACAATTTCGATTACATCACAATTTCTAATTTACAAGTGCACCTCATTACATATCGCTCATTCACTCGTATTTATCTTCAACTCTATTCCAGATTGAATCCAGCATCTAAGTTATCTGCAAAAATATACACTGATGCAGTAAAATTGAAAATGAAATATTTTTTCAGTGTAAAATAAAATTTATTTTGAAAATATTATTTGCCTCAGTTATTTGGGTTGTTCGTCATCATTTAATTTTGAATTCATCATACACGAACAGCTTATGACATGTACAGTGTATCACTGTACATACCACAAGGCCGTGCACACCAAATGTACACTTGGTAAAATTACAGGGACAGCTAAGCACAAGGTCAAACCCAATTAAAAGCCGGGTTCAACTCAAGTGAAATACAAATAAAATCATGATACGAGCACAAGATCAAAACTCGATCTTTTTATTGGATTCAACTCAGGTGAAAGTCAAAATATACAACATGAAATGATTAAGTTCAATATCAAAGCAGAAATCAATACATGCATTCACACATACATATGTATGTACATATACGAAAATACACATGTATATCAGACCAAACGAAGTCAACAAGACCTAGGATGTATGAATTCAAGCTCAAGGCAAATATTCAGAGCTTACTTTTAAATCAAAATCAAAGACGACTAGTTCATGGAAATGTCTCTACCAAAATTCAAAATGTACTCAATACATCTACAAGTGCACCCGGGTAGTTGTACAAAAGAAAGTGCAGCCACAACAAGAAGCATGAATGCAATAACCAAAGGCAGCGTGCAAATTCAAGTGCATCGAACCTTAATGAATCAGATGTCCAGACACATAAAATGCCATAAAGAAAAATAACCAATAAATGATACAGCATGAAAATACCAAAAAAGTTCAAGAAGACTGTACATGAAGACAAACCCCAGTGCGGCATATATATATATATATATATATATATATATATATGTTAACCAGGCTATACAATGAACACAACACTAATGTACTCAATACAACTACAAATGCACAACACACATCAAGTATACATGAGCATGAACCAAATAGACTAGTGAACAGCAAGTAGTATGAGATTGAACCAGACATAATGCAACTGAAATGCAATCTGTCTTGAAGTAAATGAGGACTCAATGCACTGACTCGAAGAACAACGTACAAGACAGCAACTCATTACACAAACATGGCAATATTGAAGATTTCAATATGCAGAGAGTCAAGGACAGTGATCGAACAATCAAAGTTAAGGCCAATTCAATCTGAATTTATCAAGTCATGGAACAGCAAAATACAAGTAGGTGTATCAAGTCAGAGCTGTGACGAACAAAGTCAAAATATCATCGAAAAACCACCGCAATCGAAGTCACCAGCAAAATCAACACCGTGATGACCAAGGAAAAAGAACGAATCAAGTCTGAAATCAAACAAGTCATGATGGCCACGAAAGAAATCAAGCCGTGAGAATCAAGTAACACAAAATTATACGAATTTGAACAAGTCGGAAAAATCACCAGCATCAAAACAAAATCAAACGGCCAAGTCGAAAATTATCAGACGAGTTCAAATAATAAATTTGAACGAAAATATAGGAATAGAATCCTATAAAACCTGTAACGTCATCGGCCGTAAAATCCATCAAGTTCAAGCAAGAAAAACAGTAAAGCAAAAATAAAAGTTACATACCGAATTCACAGTCGAACTCGATCAAAATTGAAGGAGCCGTGTGCAAAAAGAAGAGACCATTGATCGAAAAAGCACGAAACGTAAATCATCATTAAACCGAGCTACAAGTCGGCGTCTTCAATTTATACAAAGAACTAATTTCGAACGAAATGGAACGAGCACCAAGGAAAAGAAACGGTCGATCAGAGATAAAAGAAAAAGGGAGACTATTTTCACTTTAATATTTAGGCCGGTTTATTTTAATTTGGGATTTAGATTTTATAATTAGGGTTTTGTTCTATAATTGTTTTTTTATTTGTATTTTCTTTTAAACGATTGTATTTTCTAGTCGTGTGACTAAGGGACGAACTACGGTGGTGTATTTTGAGAATTTGCAACTTAGTGGCTGAGTTGTGGCAGGGTTTAGAGTTAGATTTGTCGATAGCGGGTGTTGCGAGTTTACGTGTGTAAGCTTCTGATTACTTAATTTCTAGTAGAAACCTTGGGGACAACACGTAGGTAGGGTTTTGCCGAAGCGGGGTAAATCTATGTGTTCTATTTTTATTCTGCTATTATCTATGCCGCTATTATTCTATGATCTGTGTTGAAATTATTTTGTATAAACTTCCACATGAATTTTTTTATAACTAATAGTATCACCTTATTTACCCTCCTCTAGGGTGAAATCGATCCTATACCTGCTTTCTTAATTGAAAAGTATTACATGGTCTAAATTTGGAATTAGGAGCGGTGAGTGATATCTCCATAGTAGTTCACTTCTAGTTTGGGGTATTAAGTGATTGTAAGGTCTGCCTCTCTCCCAAAAGGAATTATTAAGTAACCTAGTGAGATACCAAAAAATGAGGATGTGTTTAAAAGGATTTACTCCCGTGTTGAGGTATTAAGTGGCTATTTTAGGTCCCGCCACTCTTCCAAAAGAAGTAGCCTAATGAACTTCCATTTTTATTATAAAGGGTGATAGTGGATATCTCGAGAAGGGTTCACTTCGAGTTTGAGGTATTAAGTGGCTGATCTAAGGGTTTGCCTCTCTCCAAAAAGGAGGTATTAAGCATCCTAGTGAGATTCAAACGATGTCAGCTAGATAATACCAGTGAAGAGTCCCCATTGGGGTTAGGTATTAAATGACAAAGGCCTACATATAAATAGGTGTTTAATGGCCAGGTGTGACGTCCCAAAATTTTGAACATTTGAAATCGAAATATTTAATTGATTTTAAATATTTGGAAGTTAGTTTAACTTGAATTTCAAAATTAACTATGAATTTGGAAAATTAATTATTGAACTAAATTTATTGAAGTTGGATGAAAATTTAAATTTTCAGTTTAAGGTGATTAAAAATATTTTCAAGGTTTAGAAAATTTATATTGATGATATT
Organism: Allium cepa; assembly: GCA_030765085.1. NCBI lineage: Eukaryota > Viridiplantae > Streptophyta > Magnoliopsida > Asparagales > Amaryllidaceae > Allium > Allium cepa. The sequence continues at coordinate 608,482,580 of CM060939.1, read as the reverse complement.
GGAGATAGTAGGATTTTTAAAATTGGATTTGAAACTGATTTGTTCAGTTTTGAAATTATATCATTTAAATCGATATTTAAAAAAAAGCCTTTTGAGGCACAGTCTCGGAATTCGACGAAACCAGTTCCATTAGATCCGTAATAATGTATTATTATCGGATTTCAATTTTTGTAGTGATTGGAGTTGTTGTGTGAGCGTACGATATATAAATGCGCTAAAAATTTATATTTCCAATTTAATAACTGAGTCTAAAAAGCTATATTCTCCATACGATCGAATTAGGACTCGGAACCTTTTCCATTGCGTCCGGAATAAGGGTTTAATATTATAGACGCCTAGCGGCACGCCTCGATCGGAAGTCACAATTTTGTGTTGTGTTTATCGAAACGATTTACAATTTAAATAAATATATATTATTTGATTGATGTATATATTCACATCAGCACACAAAACGTCGTCTCGTTTCTCTTTAACCCAGAAATTCACAAAGAATCTCAGGCCGGTGTCTCGTCTTATTCCCTTTTCCTTTTCCTTTTCAAAACCGCATCAGATCAAATTTTAAACAAAAGAAAATCTCGAAAAAAAAGAGAAGGGCGGATCGTCTTCAAACAAGCACGAGATCGAATCATTCAAAAAGAAAGAAAAAATCAAGCCCAGCTATAAACCAATTTGAATCGCGATTTCATGGAGGTTGGACACAGCTCATCATCGGGGAAAGCGCGAAGTCGCGAGACGCTTGGGTCGCGTAGAACTGTCGAGAGGTGGTCAGACGATTTCTTCGTTTCATAGTTCAAAATCAAAGTCGATCGGTCGATTGGGGAGCTTGGGGATTAGCAAAGCATGCGACAGTGGGAAAATTGGAAGGAGCATCGAAGTCGCCTCGATGGAGGAGCTCGACAAAGGTTTATGCACTATCGAAGTCGAAGGCATCGCATGGTCGGGCAGCGAGCGCGGCAACCTGGGGGATCTTCGAGTCGACCTGGATCGCGATAAGGTAATATATTTTCAGTTATTTTTGAAATTTAAAATTAATTATGTATGTATTAAAAATAATTTACAGAAAGGGAAATTTTCTGTTAAGTAGCTTTTGAAATGTTAGTTAAATTTTTTAATTTAAATATATATATATATATATATATATATATATATGGATAAAACAGTTAATATAAACATATAAGATTTTGGAAAAATTAAATAATAGCAAGAGTTTATATAAAGATAATATTTTGAAAAACCATATGGCTTATTTCATATGCAGTTTGAAAAATGGAAGATAAAAACCAAATACAATTTACTAATTTATTTTAGTAATTAATTTGTTTAGTTAACTTATGTAATTATTTTAGTTGCTAAAAATATTTAATTAAAAGGGAAATTAGTTTAAAAATCAAATTGTTAGAAGGGAAATGATTTTTCGATTCATTTCGAATGTTAATAAAATCGTATAATTGTTATGCAAGGTATGAAATCGTGAAGAAAACAAACTGGATTGGAAATGGATTGCATACAAAGTAAAAGGTGAGATCTTCTCACTCAAATTATAATAATTGAAAATTTCAGTTATTAATTGATGGTTGAATTGTGATAGTAAATTTTAAATTGTTGATTGTGTGCTTGGATGATAATTTGTTATTAGTTGTATTGAAATAGACCCTATACGCCACATAATAGCGGATGATATTATATTTAAACCCATTTACCGCGATATTACACCTCGAAGTGGAATTGGTATTATATATGTATTTGGAGTTGTTGATTTCCCACATTATATAGCGGATGAGACCCTATGCGCCGCATAATAGTGGATGATATTATATAAATCTCATATACCGTGATATTCCACCTTGAAGTGGAATTGGTATTTAATTGTTGTGCTAACGTCTGTGGATGCAGGGAAACAGGTTGGAGGGATCCAACTGAATTCCTCAAATATTGAATTTGTTTCATATGTTGTGTGTTGATAATCTCAGTGTGATTATATTGTAATTGGAATCATTGAAGGCTAAAATTTAGCCGAATATATTTTTGGTATCGTAAGATACCAGAAATAAATAAAATAGGATTTTTAAATTTAGGTAGAAAATCTATAGTGAAATCCTATTGAATAAATTCCAAAATATGGGAAAGATTTTAATAAATGGGTTTTGAGCAATATTGTTTGATAACTGAAGAATTTATTTAAAATATGGATTTTAAATAGTTTGGAGGAAATATAAGAGTTTATTTTAAAAGAAAATAAATTCTGAAATTAATTTGGTGTTTGAAAATAAATCTTTAGAAAATCATTATGAAAATTGATTTGGTGTTTGAAATAAATTTAGAAATCAATTTTGGAAATTGATTTGGTATTTAAAAATAAATTTGGAAATCAAATTAGAATTTAATTCGGTGCTGAAAATGAATATTTGGAAATCGATTTGAAAATCGTATCTCAATGGATATTTAGAAGTTTAAATTCACAATGGGAATTTACAAAGGAATGAGAATTTTTTAAAAAAAAAATAAACATTTGGTTATTTTTAAAAGTGTGAAAGGAATTTGCGGATTCGGAACGTAAATTTAAAATAAATCAAGAAATATTTATTAATTGATTTGAATGAACCATTTTGAAATGAAAAAATGTATTTTTCCTAGAAAGCTGAGTATGATTTCGAAGTAGCCTATAAATATAAACTGAAATTTTTTAAAAATGGTTTTAAAAGGATATCTTGGATAAATTATTTTCTTAACTGGTTTCAAATCTTTAAAGTATGGATTTATTTAATTACTTATAGAAGGGATTATTTTAAAGGTTGAAATTGATATTTGTTTTAGGAAACGATTATTTAAATAGTTATATCCTATCTGCTAATTTTATTTTAAAAATTAGTTTGGACATGAATTTTTATATGAGATATTAATATGATATTTTTCATAACTAATATTTAAGCAAGTGTTTCAAAATAGTTTTATTTTAAATATTTCCAAGTATATTTTGGATAAGTATTTTTGAATTATTTTAACTCGGCAGATTTCCAGTGGAAATGAATAAATATTTTGAAATGCATTCCGCGTAAGGAAAAGTGATTTGAAATTTCTTTTCAAAGTATTGAAATGTGGGAAGTAATTTGAAATCTGTTTTCAAATGGTTGAAGTGTGAAATATATCTTGAGAAAATATGTTGAAAATAAATAATTTGGGAAATTTATTTAAATCTGGTAATTGTTGTGAATGTTGATTGATAGTTAAATAACCGACTATCAATATTGGCCTTTTAATGGCATTTGAATTTTGATGCGACCGGGGGTCGGATGCTAAACGGTTATCTGAAAACCACATCGAAACTTTGTGATTGTGATGGATCTTTTATTTGAAAGATCAAAGTAGAAATTGTTGTGATTTGTTTGAAAACTGAATGTAACACTTATTTTTAAAACAAGCGCTCTTTATTCGGATTAGCCGAGAGAGGACCTTGTGCCATAAAACCTATTCCGAATAATGATACGACGAAATGAGATTGCATTTGAAGATGGTGTTGAAGACCGGGTTTTTTCGAAAATGAAAGGATTACCTATCGAATGTCTGTGCACCGGGTTGCTCCGGTATAGAGATTTCATCACCCTTTGTGATGGGGATTTCAGACATGATTAGTGAATATCCGGATTTGCAAGGACTTCTTTGAAGTGCCTTTGGTTCCGTTCGATCCCGGAACGAACTTGTATGGATGTGTGTCTGACGTTACACTTTGAGATGTAAAGCTGGTCTCTATCAAATACATTTCTGTTGGTGGCGGAGAATTTATTCTCTTAGCTTAACACCCTTCTCTGAGACGTACGAGCTCAGAGGTTATGTAGTTGATGGTTACTAGTGATACATTCCCAATTTGGTAATGTGGCATACGAAGTGTTGCTGATCATTTGTTGATCAAAGCATGACTTTGTGAAAAGTGTAGCTTTGTGGACGAGACTTCGTCGGACCTCACACCCCGGAAATGGTTGAAACAGGAAGGATGCGGCAAGGTTATTTGGGGATAGCTCCCTCTGAGGGTATGCCATTTCCTTCTGGAAAAGGGTAGTATCATGGTATGGAGCCCAGATATTTTACCTATGTTGATGCTGAAAATTTATTATACTTTGTGGTTGTTGCTTTGTGGTTGAGGATCCTCGGATAAAGGTCCCAAAGGACCCAGGGATGGCATACTCATGTAGTAGTTACCTAGTTACAGAGGTAACCCGGCCTTGTGTTAGCAGAGATCCGGTTAGGTTCTCGAGGCGTCCCTCCAGAGGCGTACCGATGTGGCATAGGAAGTTCCTTAGCCTGACCATTTGTTGGAAATCCAATTCCCAATACGAATCCAATACGGTTTTAGTTGTAAAACCTGCCATTTGACATGGCAGCTATAGTAGGCATAGTATAATGGTACCTATGCTGGCTAAGATTAATATTATATTTTCGAAATGTTTTCTATACTATGCGCTAATGATAATATTAAAAAGGATTTTTGTGTATTAAGCATGTTTGACTATCATAAGGTGAAATCTCCCCCAAGTGCGCGATTGCATTGTGTGTGTGCCGGAAGGCCTTATGGTAGTTTCATTTTCCAAAAAGCATTGTGGATTTCTTTTGAAATCTTTTGTTCTCCTTTTTTTTAGAAATAACTGTTTTTAAGATCTCACACCAGTCCCACGACTGACCTGGAGTTTATTGTTCCCTTTCTAAACTCTGGGTGCCCACAATTTTTCCACACGGGCAGCCTAGAGTTAGGTTATCATTATTCTGGAGCAAAGTCGAAAAAGAGACGCGGTGGAGATCAGGAGCAAGCTGGATGGCGAAGCGTATCATTAGTATATATTATATTCTTTTCCGCTGTTTGTTGTTGTAACACTCTGATAATGTAATGTGATGTAATGTAATAACTGATGTAGTTCTTTGTTTTAAAGATATTCATTTATCTATTATATTTGTTCCGCTGCGATATGTGAGTTTCTGTTATTGTTCTGGTTTCTTCTTCTATCTTCTTCTTCTTAAACCCTAACGGTTTGGTTTTCCGGCATTCGACTGTGCGACATTGGATACAGTGGACGTATCGGTGTCGACTTTCGGGCATCGTAAAATTGGGTCGTTACACCAGGGGTCTGCCTAGTCCTTATTAGTGAGGTATTAAGTGTCTTGAGTACAGTCTCTTATATTGCTAAGGCCATCATAATGATAGTACCGGTAAGGAGTCTGCCTGGGGATATGTGTTAAGTGTAGAACCTGCGTAGAATATATGTATTAAATGGTTAGAAGGCCGCCTAGTCCTTTTAACGGTATTAATGGCTTGGGTACTGTCTCTTACATGACTATGATTTTATTGGTGATAGATGTGGTAATAGTTGGATATAAAATGTTGGAAGCCTTAAATAGTGGTTAAAGGTCTTTGTAGCTAAGGCCCATTGACCATTGACAACATTGTTAGGAAACCACCTTGGGAATAGATCTTAAATGATGGGGTTTACCTTGATTGAGGTCTTAATGGGAAAAATCTTCCTATTTCTCTTTTAAAAGTATTATATGGTGATTATAGGTCTGCTTCATATTTAAAAGTATTAAGTGGTAAATGGGTTTGGAAGTATAAGTGGTTGAAAGGGTTCGTCAGTATTTTGTACCTTGGGAATGGATAGGTAAGTAAGCATGTGTGCAATTCAAGGTTAGTTAGAATTGCTAAGCTCAATAGACATAACAATTGAATGAGAACCAATCAGTATAATTTGTGTTATGGATAGTCTATAGATTTTCCAGTCACCAGAACGTTGGTCAGACCCCCTCCTTATTACATCCTATGGGATAGTTTTAGAGGAATATGTCACTAGAGCTGGATTTGTTCAATTGTTGGAGAAGTCTTATTTTCTCTCATGCTCGATGCTAGTGTGATAATCTTCTATCCAAATAATACTATTAATTCCAAAGCAGTAGTCGTAATCAGTATTCATAATCTATTATTGTTTCCGCAGTGAGTTTAGATTTCTACCAATCTTTGATAATGCTCATGCTTATATGTAGGTACCAAATCCAATAATATGTGCTTTGATAGACTTAGGTTTCAATTTTTGTCAAAATTTAGGCCTAATGAGGTATGAGTTGTTACATTTAGTATTAGAGCCTAGGTTTGTAGATCAGAGGAAATATTATTATTCAATCCGACCCTAATTCGCTATAGGTTCAATTAACATCCAAAACATATCTAGTGGTTGACCACCTAGTGGTAAACCTATAGTCGTCTACCAATTAACATATTTTGGCACAACTTGAACCTGGAACGGGACTATAAAAGCTGTGTTGGAATTTCCCCAATTGCATTCTTTCATTCCACCTTCCTTAATCAGCCGAACCCAATCTCTATCCTCCTCCTTATCTAAGTATCAGCCTCTCTCTTTCTTTTCACCTCTAGATGATGTCGTTTTTCCCTAGGAGCAACATGCTCGCCTACCCCTTATGTTGATTTTGCATGTTAGGTCTTGCCCCATCACCACTTCAGATCTAAACCCTATTTCCTCCCTTCAACCATCTCTTAGCCCAAGACAGATTTCCGCACCACCAGTTTCTCCTCGTACCACCATGGTCTCAGCCCTCAAGAGGACACTTGGCTGGACCAGAATGAGTAGAAGGTTTCACCACTTTTAGGCTGGAAGAGATATTCGCCGCGGTAGGATTTGCACCAATCCTCTGCTTCAAGATTTTGAACGGGAATATTAACCATGCTACATCTGCCTTTTTGATGTCTTATTGGCGTAGAATTTCGGTGAAGATAATAGTTTGATTCGTTCGAAGGTGAACGGTGCCTCGGTTGAGCTAAGTAATGATGATCTCGCTGAGATTTTGGAGGGCTTTGTGAAGGACTCGCACCCTTTAGATTTGATTTGTTGATCAAGGATTAGCACTCCACAGAGTCATTTTTTATATTTTCATCTATCGACTCTCGTCTTTAGGTAATATGGATGCACCTCCATGAAGAGGCAATTTAGAAGAAGGTTCCTTCTACCATCATTAGATCCTTCCTTGAAAAGATGGCAATTCCGAAGCCGTCAACAACATCGGTAGCGCCAGCGGCACAAGATTGGATGTATAACCGCCATGCTACGACCATTCAAGGGTCGCAGCAACTGATCGAGCTCCAGCCGGTGAGCAAGACATCTCGTAGTTTGTAGGCATTTTTAGGATTTATGGTGTTGTTGTCTTTTCCCTTTTAGCATTTTTTCTTTTCTTTTAGGCTATTTGAGTTGTAACTATTAGTTGTCTCTTATAAAAGGCATGCACGATATTATGAGTTTTTATTTATTTACTGTGCAGTTGCTCTGGATATAGCCGCTTATATATATATACATAGTAAAGAACAATTATAAATATGAGAATCTCATAAAGACGCTTGATTAACAACAAATGCAATATAAGACTAGAAGTTTAGAATAGTTGGAAAATTTTAGCGAAGGACATGATAAAGTTGTTTTGGTATCAAAGGTCATGCTCATGTTCCTTAAAAGCTAAATTTGTTGAAAAATAGATATCATGACATTTTAAATAAAATGTTAAGTTTTATGGGTAAAGGTTAGTTGTAGATTTTAGAATTTAGTTTATGTGCTTAAGCATGACCGACTTTTGACTAGGATGAAATTGTGGCTTGGTTTATCCAAAAATATTTTGAGTAGGAAAATATTTTAAAAAGCTCCCCATTGATTTGAAAAAGTTTTCTTTTTCTTAAATTCTTTTTAAGGTTTTAGCTGTTTTTGGTTCTTAAATTATTTATAGAGTTTTTGTCCAAAAATTTGATTTCAGAGGAAAACGTGCGTCTAAATATTTTGAGATCTTTTTTGACGTACGAATTTGAAAAGTGAAAAATACTTTTGTGAAATATTTGATTTTGAGGGCCACATATTAGGCATAGGGAAGTCAAATAAAGTTAGAATTTTCGGATTTAGCAGTACATTAGGATCGATGATGCGATAAATGCAAGCAATAATAAGGGAAAAGCTGTTTTAGCCTTGGAATTTCTATTTTCATAACTTGTCGATGACGCATGGGAGTTTATTTTTAGACTTAATTCGGTTTTAGAGCTTGAAAAAAAGCCTCCCTATGTGTTTTGTATGTAGAATATTTAGAGTAAACTAGGGCAGCGAGGGAAATTCCTATTGTACTACGGGAATTGGAAGATTATAGTATAGTAAGAATGTTGAATTCTCCACCTAAATTCCTTCTTCCGGCATAGGAGTAAAGTTTAGGAAGTGATTTTTCGAGGTGTTAGATTATTGGGTGGTTGGAACTGAATGAAAAATTGGTTGCTTCATACCTCTATTTGAAGGAGTATGGGGGTTTTGGTTGAAAAAGTTTTTCGAAAAGCTGTATACAAATAGAACTACCAGTATATATAGGTTTGCATCTCATTTCCAAAAATATTTTCAAAAGAAATGCATTCAATAGAAGGATCCAATTTAAAATCATTCTGCATACATATTTTCTATAGTGATACAGTAATACATTATGCACTTATGCACGTTTAATTGCAAAATTGATCGTACACTCATTGGTTGTGTAATTTAGAATAACTAGGAGCCAAAATCAAGACTTATTCGTTGGTGAAATTTAGGGGCCGTAATCCTTTTTAAGATGGAAAAATGTAACACGCGTAGTTTAGAGTTAGTTATTTAATTAGTTAGCTGGTTAAATAATTTGGCACCAAAAATGGAATTTGTGCAAATGATGGAATTGGACCATGAAACTTACAACATTGCGTTCGTGATGAAATTCTGAGTAACTTTCATATTTGGAGTTTTGCGATCAGAGTTCAAACGAAGAAGTTACAGACGAAAAATGAATTTAGAGCGAAAATAAGTCAAATAAAAAAATTACGTTTATATATTAATTTTCTATGGCCCATGGGTCGACCTGTATATTAAAGAGATCGACCAGGGGTGGTGACCCCTAGGAAGGGGGCGGTCAATCGCTTCATGTGTGCTGGCTAGGGTTAAACTAGGCCCAACGGCCCAAATTTAATATGTTTTGATCTGACGGTTGATAATGATTCTTACGCCTATAAATTCAGGCTGTTTACACCTAAAATTTGGCACAAAAACACAATAGAGATATCATAAAGAAATAAAAGAAGAATATAAAATGAAAATAGAGGAAACAAATAATTAAATAACAAAAAATCAAAGCAACAATAGGAACACAACGATTTACAGTGGTTCGTTATTGTTGGCCTATGTCCACTTTGATTAGATGGCTTTATTAATCACTTTCTCAACTGAGTACAATATGGATCGGATAAAAATCCTAAGCTACAATAGAGTATAAAGTAACAAGTAGTATAAAAGTCTTGAAATGAATAATCAAGCCTATATTTATAATGGAAGATGGCAAAATATCATCTTGAAAATTTAGTAGAGAGATCTCAAAAACGATATGGACCCACAAAAGGCATCGCATGACCCAAATCCCAAGAAATAGGGACCATTATTAATCCCTATTTGGAAGGAAGGGGGTGCGATCCCTAGGAGTTTTTCCATGTTGTAATATGCTTAGCCTCCAAGTTTCATGCCGATTGAGTTAGGAACTTAAGCTGTCGCACCATCATTGTTGGAAATGTTGTCACCTGATTCTCGCCGATCCCGATTGAGGAAAGAGGGCCAATCCCTCTACCTTAGTACTTTTAAGGTGCGTTCCCTAGAGTAGGTTCCTAGATTTACCATATTTTGTTCCCTAAATTTCATATGCATTGGACTTACGAATCTTCAGATACTGATTGTTTTCCATTGAATTGCACTTATTTGGTTGGCCGATCCCTATGATTGAGAGGGATTATAGCCTATCCCTTTTCTATGATAAACTATATTCCATACTTTGAATATTATATATTGCATACCTCTCAACTCCGTACGATCACAGCTTCGTATTATCATCTGTACTTGATCTTTAGACCCCATAATCATCGCTTTGGACTTATTGGCATTGTTGATTGTCGAATCTAACTTGTCCAATTAGTTCGAATATAGCCTCATCAATATGTCGGATAACACTTGCTCCTAAAGTAAATCTTGTGCTGAACATGATGTGCTTTAAAACGAAGCAAGTTAGAGTCGTCGGAAAGAAATCCAACCACTTTTCGAAATAGTCGCTATCCTTTCGTCGAATTATTTTCCCAAAGTGTCGTATCTCCCTTTGACCATCATGCCACTTGATCAATTTTCAATAGTATAAATTTAAGATTATGTTCCGTCAGATGATATCTATATCCGATTCTACAAGGCTGGTAAGCTTTGGCTATCTGATCTAGGCTTGACCTTGAAAGCTTCAGGTTTGAATTCAATTTATGTCAGTTTCAAATATTGCACTTTTAGAATATTCACGTGCACGTGCACATTCAGGTATACATTCTTGTCGTTGGCTCCCATACATGTTTGCATGTTAATGGGTCGTTGCCAATTTTCATTGAATTAGACGCGGTTTCATTGCATTTTATATTTATTTACTTTATATAGTTTTTAGATACAGTTTTGCATGCATATAGGGTTTGTAACCGCTCCCTACTTTCTCTCTTTTTCTTTTATGTTTATAGGGATCGGTAGTCCTTTAGCCGATCCCCCCTTTTCTTTCTTTTTTCCTTTTTTATAATAGGGATCAAAATTTTTATAACCGATCAATTTTTTCTCTTTTTTTCTTATATGTTCGTCGATAGGGATCAGATGGATCCTCCTTAGGTACGGATTGCACCCGATCCCTTTCAATATTAGGGACTTACTGTTTTTGGCTTCGTGGAGAAGCTCAAAAGTGCCAATCCCTCTTGCCTCATATATAAATTAGCACTTCCCTATCCACCCTTCACTTTGTTTCATTTTACTTTCCTGTGCCTTTATTTTTTCAAGATCGAACCCTTCTTCCCTTACCTTAGAGCCGAGCCCTTTATACTTTCATCAGCTCGATCCAATTCCTTCGAATCATACTTCGCCTCCTTCCTTAGACTCACCATCCTCTCTTACTCTAGACTACCATTCCATCTTCAATTTGAATTGAAATCAAAAATCTCCTCATGAGAAACTTGTATTCTATACACTTAGAAAGATTTTCATGAATCGGTGGATGGGTTAGAGGTCGATGTGTATGGAGTCGTAATTTTGCAGTTAGATGGGGGGGAGATAGTCAATATTGTTCAAGGAAGACAAGGCGTATGAATTAAGCAAGGGATCGGTTGGAGGATGTAGGTGAAGGAGAGGGATCGGTTTTGCATGTTGCCTAAGGGATCAGAGTGAATGTTTGAGGAGGAAGGGGTCGGTTGCATTGTTAAGTGGAGGGATCGGTTGTTCATTGATGTGGAGAGGGATCGATTGTTTGTGAAGTAAAGAGGGATCGACTATTTGCTTTAGGGGAATTATGAAAGCAGCTAAGTAAAGAGATATGTGATGGTGTGTTTAAGGAGGGATCAGTTATAAGCTTTGTGAGAGGGATCGACTATAAATAGAGATCGGTTATTTGCTTCATAAGAGGGATCGGTTGCATTGGGAGGAAGGGATCGATTGAAGACTTCATCGACTCTCATCCTTAAAAATAAAATTGAAAACCAATCCTTGTTCACCTGTATGAACAATTAGAGCCAATCGCATCTCAATGAACATATGATGATAATGAACAACAGGACTTGCATATCCAATATCGAACTCGAAATTGAATGACCAAACTCCTGGGACTTAGAATATAAACTAAAACTTAACACATGGACTTTAATAATGGACTTCACACTTTGATATGCCGATGGTCAATCTCAAAATTTACACAACTGATAAATCTAAACGTCAGTTGAGACGGTCAGTGATGACGGTCACTCTGGTCGAAATCCAGAGTCTTGTTACTTACTTTTGCTTTTAATTTTGAACTGTTTATCTCTGCACTGGACAACATTACACTACACTAGTTTACACATAGCATGGAGGGGCAAGTAAAATTTTATAATCACAATTATCTACTGAGTTAATTTGATATGGGCTTTAGATGTTCAGAGCATTTAGCCGCAATGCCTTCTGGGCAACCTTCACAGCACAACAATCTCAGAGTTGAGTCATGTTCTGCTACTGTATCTAGTAGAATTTACCTTGAACATCAACCTAAGAAACCAGAGATTTTTGGCCTTTTGGTTAGCCTTTTCTCTGATGTTCCTATCCTTTTGGTTGAAAAGATAAGTCGTGCCCTTGATACTACAGAGGGTGTTGTATTTCTAGATAACCCAACGGATTCCCAAGCCTTCAGAATTGGCGAGACCGCTCTCCATAGACTATGTTCTAAACATAAGATTTCGTTTGGAGATGCTCTAATCTTTTCAGTGAATAACATGGCTCATTTGCCCTTGGAGGGGTATAGACATGCAATAAATTCATGCGCTGTGCTGGATGTGTGCCGCCTTTTGATTCTTTTATCTGAGATATGCTAAACTATCTAGGAATAACTCCTGCTCAGCATCATCCGAACAGCTATGCTTTTCTTCATGGCACTTTCTTGCTATTTATGGATGTTCTGTTCTGCCCGCCATCTCCTGAAGACATCTGGTTTATCTACAATTTCAAACGATAGATGGGGAATCTTTCTTACACTTTCCTTGAGCCTTTGCCCAACTATTAAGCTCGAACTGGATCTTGGAATAAGCTCAGTATCTTTAAACATGAATGGTTCTATATTTATTTTCTGCTTGGCTTTACGAGGCAATGGTTGGAAGGACGTAAGTATTGCCTTGACTTTATACCATAATTCTTTAGCCTAAGTCATGTTCTGAACTAATTAATACTTGGAAAAGTTATAGATGTCCATCCACGGCGTAAAGGCAAAAGTTTTTCAAGGGGGTTTCTGCAATCCGTGCCACCCCAGTTGAGGACAGGGACAAGTAATCCCTTGTAACCGATGAATGATTGTCTCCTTTTGACTTGTTAGAAGAAAGTCGCAGCATCCAACCTCTAGGAAGCATGGCACCACCATGGAATGATGCAGAACAAGAAGGCAACACTAATAGTCCTATTGTACCATCGGTCGAGGGGGCTTAGGTTGGTGCCGAAGAGGATGAAATTAGAGGTGATAAAGCCGAAAAACTAGATGATGCTGATGCAGGTTTAGAAAATGCGCCTGTGGTCGAACCATCACAAGGTGCAAAATATTACGTGCCAACAAGAAATGGAAAAAAGCTCACTTATAAACTTCGTAGGATAAAAACCGCCAAAGCGCCAAAGTTCATCATTACCTCTGTTGAAGAAGAGTCTTCCTCTCAACATTTAGAAAGTTCGATGGAAGGGTTTTCGTATCTCCTGATCCCTCATGATATCATAACCTATGACTTCACCATCATCAGTATCAGGGGTCTCAATTCTCCCATTAGGGCTGATGATGACATTTCTTCCATTGGAAAAGTGAAAAATACCCCTATGAGCAAGGCTATAGTAACTCATCCATCGGGGGACATTAGGACATTCACAATCACGCACACTTCACTACATGATTAACGTCTATCTTTAATTTTATAGTCACTTATATGCTCTTGTTTGATTTTCATGTGCTATGTCTTATTCTCATGCCTTCAATCTCTTAAGCGGCTCCTGGAGACAATATGGATCCAATCGTGGTCCAGACTCGGGCATGCATCGAGAAAGAGATGATAGCCGGGAAAGAAGTCATCGCTCAAGGCAGTCTTCATCTTCTATTCACAAGTCCCAATCTCAATCATCTGATCAAGAAGTTCAGCTCAATCTTCCTGTACATAGCGACGATCAAAATTCTTCCTATGCTCCCCAAACTGCTGCGACGCCTGGGCATTATTCAATTTCATCTGGTTCTAGATAGTGCCACGACCGTAGGTCGAGTAAACACCCAATCGATACCTCTGATCCAATTTTGACTACTACGTCTCCTTAGACATCTACGGCCGAAAGATTGGCTGAACATTAGGTCAATTTCGTAAAAATCAGCTTTGATGGGCTGAAGTTTCTTCCTTCTATCCATAAAATTCCAGGGAGTGCTAAAATAAGTTCACGTGCATGTGTCAATGATTATTTTGTGCCACACAAAGCATTCCAGCATTTAGCTAAAAAAATCTTGAGGTGTCTACTGGGAGACAACACGAAATTGATTATCTCAAGCTAGAGGTGATCATGATAAGGACATAATTAAACACCAAGATGATGAGATCATGGAGTTGACAACAAAGCTAGCCGCGATAGAGAAGAGCACAAAAGAAATATCTGAGGCAATTAGCCGTCTATAAATGGATCACAAAATGGAGCTAGATGCTGCACTTAATCGCCGCTGTGTGAGTGCTTTGGAAAAGGACACACTGCAAAAAGGTAAAAACACTCTTGCCTGCTACATTAAGGAACTCGATGAACTCCTTAAGAAAGAGAAGGAAGATAAACTCAAAGCTCAGGAGGAGTCTCAAAGATATTATGAAGGAATCGTTGAAGCTCGGGAGCTAAAAATTAAACTTAATGAGCAGCTCACCCAAATTGAAGTCCTTATGGAAGAGGCAAAAGAAGCTGGTTATAGTAAAGTTAGAGAACAAATCGAGGCCTAGTTGGAGGATGCTAAAGAAGCTGGCCAGAATGAGATTAAGGACATGTTCGATCCTTTAATTGATGAGTGTAACGCTAAAGTCCTAATCCATCATGATTTGAGTTTTCTTGGAGAAGGCTATCTTGAATCGCTCACCGAGACTTGAGAATATATTATTGAAAAGAAGAAGAAGGCCCTTGGTGAAGCTGATTTAGATGAGGAGAAATTGGTATGGGAACCTTTAGATCTAGTCGCAGCAAGGCTTCGATATTTTGATATTTTAGCACCCTCTGGCAAAGAGAAAAACATCGCCTAAGCTTCAGAGTCTGATCCCAAAGGTCTTCCTTCACTTCAAACAGCTGGAGCATCAGTTCTACTTGGCATGGCACAGGATCCATGCTATGACCTGGACATACCAGGTTATCAATCAAAGATGCCGATTCTTATTCTAGAAGGGAGCACTCCGGTGACAAATGAAAGTTAGCCGGACACCTGCTTTACTCTCCATTATTCGAGAGGTTTCATTCCTCGTGCCCAATAGTCATAGGCTTATTTTCTTGTTCATGCAAATCTTCAGGTCTTCTAGGTTCCTGTCAAGCTCCAGGAAGCGGTGCCACCGTGGAACAACAACTGAAATTCTGACGGCCACCAACACTCCACGACCCGACGCTCAAGTTATTGGAGCACTTGATGATGAAAAAGCCAAAGACTAGCTATTGCCAGATGAATTAGATGACGTTGTGATCACGAATGCCTCCTAACATACCGACGAGCTCAGCTTGAATGAGCATATCGAAAGAGAGGAATTATTGAAGAAAAAGCTAAAGATGAGATTGTTGACGTGGACATCGATGATCCGAATCTCGTCCCACTACAAGTTATTACACCCGATAGGTTGGTTCCCGAAGAACTCCCTCCAACCTCTAAAAGCCCTCCTGCCAAGGGTGGCAAAGGATCAAAGAGAAGGAAAGGCGGAAGCTTGGGTGCTGCTACTCCAAGAAATCCAAAAGAGAAAAGGGGTAAAAGAAATAATCGTCACTTTGGTTTAATTTGTATGTGGCTTGTACAACTGTTTTTCCTTTTGTTGGCCGTGGTTGTACGAGTATGGCCATCGCTTTTGAATAAACCTGTACTACGGTTTACAAGTTTAATGTGCAAATAAAAGTTCTTTATTTTCTGTTGAACTCTTATGTGAGTTTTTTTAAGTAATCTAGGTATTACTTTTCCATTCAATATACTTGTAATTCGTAGCTCATTAATTGGGATAATCATCCATTAAATTTCACTCAATGTTTCCATGTGGTCGTGGCCTCAAGTTGTATCAAATACGGGGATCGATTCCTAGAATTACGCCATCGGATTTAGTGGTTTGAGTGATTATACTCCTGCCTCCATTCTGGAGTTAGCGGAGTTAGATAGTGGATGGACGAACACCATCCTTAGCGAGTTTATACTCCTCATGTTAGCTCCAATTCAGAGTTAGGGAATAGTCAGCGGTCGAACCACACTCATCTGTTTCTTTATACTCATATCTGCACTCTAGTGATGGGAGTTATTTGGTGGGCAATCAGATCACAGCCAATTCCTGTTTATAATCCAGTCTACACTCTAGCAACTTAGAGTTATTTCGAAAATAGTCGGACCGTACTTTCCTTAATTGATCGATTTGCCTAGAAGTCCGAGGTTTAACTTGGTGAGCGATTAGTTGTATCATGATTGCTTTTGATTCATGTATGTCCCATCGCTCGGTGGGATTAATTCGACTATCGAATGGTTAAGTCATATGCATTTCTCGTTAGATACTTCATCCATCTGGATATGAGCGAGAATCATCAAATGAACGATTGACTATGTTCATTTTGTCTAGTTCAATCATGAACTTGTGTAATTGGCTAGCTCCAAACTCTAGGAACTTGCTCGACTTGTCAACATTAGTTAGTCGGGTATCGTAACTAATACGTAATGCTACAACAATCACAGATATGAAGGAAATTTCAAAAATTTATTTGCCAAATGGAAAGGAATGACATAATTTTTTTACTACATGTCTAGAAAATCAAATGCTAAAGAAAATTTGAAAATTGAATACAACTGAACGAAAAAGAATAAATTAAGTGAAATAGCATCATAAATGCTCACTATTCCACGCTCTTGGGGGCATGGCACTGGCAACGGTCGCTAATTCCAGAGTTCCCTCTCCAAGCCTCTGTTCAACGACATATGGTTCTTCGCAAGTAGGATTCATGCATGACGGGGCAAGAAAAACCCGTCTCAAGATGAGATCGTTGATTTCAAAGGTCCTAGGTTGAACTTTAGTGTTGTAATATCGGATGACTCGATGTTAATGCACATTTGCCCTCAAATCAGCTTCTTTGTGCTTCTCATCCACAAATTCTAGAGATTCTAAAAGGAGATCTGTATTCATTCTAGGACCGTAGTTGGTCTCTCAATGAGAAGGGACTTCGAGTTCAACAGGAATAATGGCTTCAGAGCCGTAAGAAAAGGTGAATGGAGTATCCATAGTTGCGAACATGTGGGTGGCTGTATAAGCCCGTAATGCTATTGGGAGTTCCATAACACTCTAATTTAAAATGATATTATTTAGGAGATTTAATTAGATAAATTAAATAGAATAATGTAAAAATTAGAGTGATAAGGGGATTGAGATTTGGAAATTAAATAGAGGCCGTGCTTAATTAAATAAAATTAAAAGAATGAGTTTATGGAAATGGTTTCATAACTTAACTAATAAGAGAATAAGGCAATGGCATTATGAGAAATTTCCGTCCATTATAACCCTTAACCCTAAACCCTTATTCCTATTTTCATTCCATACATTCATAATTCAAAAACATAAGAAAAGGGGAGCTCAAAGCCAACCACAACCTAGGGGAAAAGGAGATTAAAAATTTACTAAAACTTAGGAATCAAGAAAAGGAGGATTAAGCAAGATCAAATCTCGAGTTTCTTATCCAAAGCAAGGTGAATAATAATCAAGACCATCTCATTTTCATTTTTATAGTGCATGTGATTTCCGGTTTTAAGTTTAAAACTTTTAAAATTGATTGTAATAATGATATGCTTAGATTATATGATATGTTTGATTCAAACAAGTATGTTTGATAAATGTTTTATTTGATTTTCATGCCAAATTCGTATTTATTAGGTTTCGAATGCCATAAGAAATTAATATGTTATGTAAAACATTATTTTGGAGATGGGTTTAAATTTTTATAATTATCCAAGCTACAGTAATTTAATATGAATTTTTTGAGGGAAGAAATAAATAATTGGGTTTAAAAATTTATTTCGGCAATTGTATAAAGGATTTTGGGTTTGAAATTTTTATATGTTAGATAACACATTAGAATTGAATTATGATGATTTTTGGGGATTTTCCCTAAGTATTTACTATGTAAATCAAAATAATTTAAGTTGGAGGACTTAAATATCTTAATTTTTTATTAAAGGGAAGGGTTTCTTTGTAAATTATTTTTAATTAATTCTGGATGAATTCGACAGTCTTTTAGAAAAGATTTTGATTAAATGTATGACAACCAATTATATTTTTACAAATAGGTAAGTTAGTTATAAAGCAATTACTTAAAAAGACAACAAAACAGTTTTGCACAGATTTATTGCTTCGCCACTTCCGTTTGCTACCTTTCAACCCCATACCTCCGCCCCTAACCAAGTTAAAACCAATTCATATGGTATCAAAGCTTTAGTACATAGTGGATTGGAGAAAGGCAGAAGGTATAGAGTCAGAAACATGCTTTTGAAGGGGTCGAGGCCATTTTAAATAGCTTTCGAAGGTCTTTGTTTAGCTTTCAAAAGTGATGCCGCTTGCCTAGCTTTTAATGGATGCTTTCTAAAAAGGTTGAATTACTTTTATATTGTTATGTTATTGTATGTGCTTCTTCTATAAACATATTCACTATATAATGAACCTATAATTGTATTTTGGGTAGTAAGGGAAGAATAACTGGTTGACCAAATAGTGAACATAAATTGAGTTAACTCCTGAATGAGTAGAGTCGCGTCCAGGAGGTCAGGTAGACTAGAACAAAGGATGCTCAAAGGCTGATCAAGAAGTTGTCAGTTTAGAAAGTTTTATAGCAAACCCCTGAAAACTATGTTTGCAGTGAGTTATTGGCAGGGGCCAATAGGTTCGTAGTGATCCCGTGAAAACTATATCCGGGTATGGTTATTGATAGAGATCAATTGGTTCATTGTCAACCCATGAAAACTATGATATAAGAAAAGTTATTGGAGATACCAATAGGTTCAGAAAGAACCCATGAAATACTGAAGTTATTCGCAAGGGCCAATAGGTTCTTAGTGATCCCATGAAAAATATGAAACGCTGATAGTCCATAATCTTTGAACATGTTATTAGTCAGCCTATGAAAACCAATAAGTTAATAGTGACCTTAGAAACTATAACTGAGACAGATTGTCAAACAAAAGGAGATAGGATATCCAGGATATTTAGCTTGTTTGCATGTCATTATGATATTTTAAATTGCTATGTTTTAACAATTACGGATGCAAGTGCACAATATATGGTTATTATAAATTTTTAGGCGAGATACTAGTGAGCAGAAAATCCATTCCGCTAAGTGGCGTGGTCTCACTAGATATCTAAATGATTTGAGATGGTAGGTACTAATCATACCAGGCTTTTTGTCCGACTCGAAGTCTATGCTTTCCCCTTTACTCTCGAATGCTCAATTGACTTTTAATAGATTTAGAGTTGAGGTTTTCAAGTTCTCCTTTAAACGAATAAGCTTCTGGAGACATGCAGGAGGCAAGCTAGCTAAAAGGAGCTATTTTTATTCGATTCCACTATGTTTCAAAGTAAAGGAAAAGTTGTTTAATTACATATATATAGACTCTGATCATCTAAGGAGGCATCTTCATATGTCACTTTTGGTGTATTTTGTAATAATTATATTTTCTTTGAACGTGGTTCTCGAATTTAGGATGTAATGAATTTGAAATATGATTGAAATGGAATGGAAAATTTGTTTAATGGTTTAAAAAAAAAATTCATATCCATGTGTTTTTGTTATATCAATGCATCCAACATTACCGCATTAGTCACCAAAAATTAATATCTATGAATGACTAGAGCATTCGTACTCATTAGTTTTGGGCCTCCAAGTGGGGGATGTTACAAGTTGGTATCAAAGCATGGGTTTATGAAAACTTAAAAGAATATAAGATCGGTGTTTGGGTTAACGCTATAGTAAGTACTTGTATTTAATACACACACACATGAGTTCATATTCCTCTTTCTCTTAGACCATTCTTCTGTATCTTACTAAGGCTCGTATGCAGATTTAAGAAAAAGGAAGATATGGAGGTAGGAACGGAAGAGGAAATCTCGGTGGTGGAAGCACCACAACAAATGGAAATGCTCGACCCAATAGGAGAAACCAGGGTCGATAGGCTAATGCTAATCCAAATGCAAATGCCAACATAGGTGCTGGAAACCCGCCAGTAGATATTGGGATGATGTATCAGTTCTTCATCAATCTGGTGCAATTAGGAGCAGCCGTAGAAGTAGCTGAGGGTAATGCTGGGAATGTTGGAGGAGCTAATCTCATGGTCCCAGTTGGCAACAACTATGCCAAGCTGAGCATGGACTATACTAGTCTAGGGGTGAAGCAGTTTTTAGGAACAGAGGATTCAATAGAAGTTGAGAATTGGCTTTTTCATTATGAAAGGATCTTTGCGACTTAGGATTAAACGATGAGTAGAAAAGGAGGCTTGTTTCTAGATAGTTGCAGGTAGCAGTGCTTCATTAGTGGAAAAGTGTTACAGCTGGAGTTCTCGAGGAAGAGTTGACTTGGGCAGAATTTCAAAGGAGATTCAAGGAGAGGTTTCTATCAGAAATTTCCAAGTCGGTATTGCTAATAAAGTTCATGGATTTAGTGCAAGGTGAGATGTCAGTGATTGAGTATGCTACGAAGTTTGATGGGATGTCCAGATAAAGGTATGCTACCATTGACTCCTTCATCAAGAGGAGTGAGAAGTTTATTCGAAGGCTGGGACCCGAGATTGCTAGGATGACCCTGCCACATCTTCATGATCCTTGTAATGTTGATATGGAAATGGAAATCCGAAATGAGGAGACGGTTGCTACTTATGGGAAGAAGAAGTAGGTTGAAACTCAGAGTTCTCTTAGCAAGAAGAAGGGAATCCAAAAGGGAGAAGCTGCCTAGAAGGCAAAGGCTAATTAGGATTTGTTTAAACGCGATAAGAAGGGTCATTATGCTCATGAATGCCAAACTGGCAAGGGGAAGACAACCGCAAATAATAATGGTGTAGAGTACTTTAACTGCGACCAGCTTGGGCATTATAAGAATCAATGTCTAGAGCCAGTCAGGGCGGACAGGGGAAGAGTCTTTGCTATTGGACCTTTGCCTGCTAGGCCAACTGCTGCTGAGAAAGAAAAGACTGTGATAGAAGGTACGCTTTTGATTCGAAGTACACCAGTTAGGGTACTATTAGATACCGATGCATCACATCTTTTGTGTCTTAGTGTTTGGTTGATGGGTTATATTTAGAACCTGTTTGCGCCAAAATTGGTCACAAACGCCAAATACCGTGAAAGCACCAAAGTATGGTTATAAATCAGCAATATTCCAAACAAAGATCACAGATCACAGCAAACAACAAACAATAATCCAGAAATAATGAATAGAGACACAAGATTTATAGTGGTTCGGCTATCTCCGGCCTACGTCCACTTCAAAGTTTTATCTTTTTATTCATAATCCTTGCTGGTTACAGATGATTACAGTAGTAGTAATGAAAAATTTCGAGTACAACGGTTGTAGAAGTGAATCCGGCAGAGTCTGGACGTCCAATAGCCTAAAAGGTCCTTTTTCTGTAGGCTTCAGGAGGCTATTTATAGGCGTAGGAGGCTGAGATCGAGCTAAAACTTCGGGAGACTCCTTCTGGCACGTGAGTGGGCCCACGCGACTGAACCCCACCAAGTTTCGACTCGATCCGTGATCAATACGAAGTGATTTCGTATCCATCAAAAAATGATCCAATCGAGCTGAAACTTGGCAGGAACATTCCTT
Organism: Allium cepa; assembly: GCA_030765085.1. NCBI lineage: Eukaryota > Viridiplantae > Streptophyta > Magnoliopsida > Asparagales > Amaryllidaceae > Allium > Allium cepa. The sequence continues at coordinate 608,460,951 of CM060939.1, read as the reverse complement.
ACCTTGTATGCAAGCTGCTATGAAAATTTCGTTGCATTTGGATCAACGGTTTGGGAGATATGATCGATACGAATTGGTGTTCCTCGTGAACTGCAGAGTTCGAATCCATGCTTTCGCATCCATCTTCTTCGACTCGATTAGAAGCGCGTGTGCATCGATGACGTGGCACTACATCCCAGGCCAGATCCTGAATTCATGCCGAGTTGTAGGCCTCTTCCTTCGAACCATGCTTATCCTTAGCCATTTTGAATGCTTCTTCGCTTGATTCGCGCTCGCATCCATAATTCTCGTTCATAATTTCGCTTCGCATCTCTATCCAACTGCGAATCATACCGTTCTTCGTATCGATGTTAGGAGGGCGTTTCGTATTGATTAATCCGATCGATACGAAACAATGTTATGCGAGGTGATCGATACGAAAAACATAAGAAAGGTATGGATACGAAGCTAGATACGAACGAGGCCTTACCTGATGGATACGAAAGTGCCAAAGTCCATCTGCTATCGATACGAGAGTATCGATTCGAAACATACCATCTCTTCCCATCCTGTTCGATACGAAGTGTATCGATTCGAACAAGCCCCCGCATGCTTTCCTACCAATCTGGGTGTGTTGCCATCGAGTCGAAGTCCATCTACCCTTCCTGACCGATCGATACGAAGTCATTGAATCGAACCTGTGCCGATCGATACAAACGGTATCGATACGAAATCCTCACTTTCTGATCGATACGAAGTGTATCGATTCGAACTACCATCTTCCTGATCGATGCGAAACGCATCGATACGAACCAATTCCTATGTGCCGATGGATACGAACAACATGCTCTTCCTACCTTGTATCGATCATATCTCCTTCATACGAACTCCGATTAACCGGAAATTTGAAACGTAGCCTCTCCTAGTCCTCATCATCATCTCCAATTGATTCCGTCCCGATCGAAGCTCAACCAAATTTTGACGACATCGATTGCAACCTTGATTTCAATCGATTTCCAATCCCAATATCCATCATTCCTTGCCAATTTGTTGATATTCCAGCCTTGACCAAAAGGTGGGATAACATTTGCTCCCCAAAACATGCCTTGTAATAAGAAGGCGTGTTTTGAGTAGTTCCGAATCTGATATCCAAAGTCCATAGCCATATCGCCAAAGTATGTCATCCTTGACTGCTCCTAGTCGATGCCCAATTCCAAATCCAATAACCCAAGCCTTAGACAATTCCATATCCATCCGAACTCGACAACCGAGTCCTAATCCATCCTTATCCAATAGCCAATAACCGAATCCAGGACCTCTCCGGGTCGACATCCAAATCCATAACCTCTCTGGGCTCTTGCCAAGCGCAATCCACACCCGACGACCGTGATCCAGTGTCCCTAGACGTTGAGCTAACCTCTCCGGGTTCTTTCCAAGCGCAATCCACACTTGACGACCTTGGTCCAGTGTCCTTGGACGTTGTACAATGCCATGGCTTAAGTCCTAAGCTGAATCCTGGTCTCTCTAGACCCTTGTTGAACATAGTCCATACCCAACGACATGAAATAATAATCGATAATATGGGGCCTAAGTCCTAGGCCGAATCCTGGTCACTTCGGACCCTTGCTGAGCATAGTCCATATGCGATGACCTGAACGAGTCAATTCACCACGTTCGGGCAAAGCGATTCACCCCTTGCCGGGCATAATCCATACCCGACGACCTTTTATCAAAAACCAGATAAAAATCCAATCAAAATCCAATCCAAAATCCAATCCAAAATCAGAAAATCAGAAATCCAAACCAGCATCCAAAACCGAAAACAATCATCCAAAGGAAAATCCAAATCAGAAAGCAAACAAAATCAGGAGTTCCATCCAAACTCCAAAACCAAGCCAGAAAAATCAGTGTTCAATCCAAAACAAAAAACAAATTTCACAAACCATAGCATCGCGGTTTATCATCATTCAAAGCATGCCTAGGAGCTATCTCCATCCCCATACATGTGTAAATGACTTTGCCGTTTGCCAGTAGCTTATTACTTATTTCATATTATCCTGGTCAATGGATAATCAATCAACCGTCATTCCTGGGCCTCACATCGTCATGGTGTGAGGTAGAAGGTGGTTGCTCCTGTTCCACCGCTGCATTCCGAGTTCCGACATATTGTCGCAACTGTCCATTCCTTACATGCTCCTCGATTATATCCTTTAAGTGCCTGCAGCTGTTGGTATCATGTCCATCCAAATCATGAAAGAGACAATGCCTTCCTGATGTCCTCTCATGTTCTGATGGTTCTCTCCTAACCGACCTTCGGTAGGGAAGGCGATTTCGAGTTTCCAAGTAAATCCGCTCCAACGTCTCATTCAACCCTGTGTATGTAGAAAACTTTGGATCCTTCCATCGCTTCTTAGCTTTTCCAGAATCATCATCCAACTTCCTCTTTCCTTTATCTTTATCCGAACCTCTACTGGATTGTCCTCCATCCTCAGTTGCATTTTCCTCCTTCAACTTTAAATCCATACTCGCATCTTCTTGCCGAAGGAACCTCTCTGCCTCGTGAAAGAATTCCCGGAGGTCCAGTGGTGGGTCTCGTATTAAAGATACCTTAAAGTCCGAATCCTCCCTCACTCCTGACACTGCCGCCATTAAAACCATCGATGGATCCGGCCGATCCACCGAAGCAACTGCCGCATTGAATCAAGTTAGAAAAGCTCTAAGTGATTCATCCATCCTTTGCCTTACCGATGTCAATGACTTCACGTTCTTCGGCCTCTTGATATGAACCCGAAACTGCCCCAAAAACCTATCCACCAATTCCCTCCAAGTCTTGATAGATCCTTCTCCCAGCTGCCTAAACCACATTGCAGCTAAGTCCGTCAAGTACAAAGGGAAGCATCGGCCATTACTTCCTCCGATGCCCCTAGCACCTCCATGTGTCTGGTGTACCTCATCAAGTGATCAGTTGGGTCTGCCTTGCCATCATATACCTCCATACTAGGTAACTTAAACTTAGGTGGATTCTGAGCCATCCTAATTTCCTGAGCGAATGGACTCCTGTTCACCCCTTCCAAGTCTCTATTGGTCATGCCACCTCGTACAGTTTTCCTGATTATCTCTACCAATCCAGCGTTGTCTGTCAGGGGTTGCCCCCGAGGGAACTCCGGCACATTTTCTTCATGTGGCTCATTAGCAGCAACGTTGGCTCTAGCCTGTTGAACTCCTTCCAAAGGTCCTCCTGTGTTAGATCCTACGGGCCTGCCCCCAAGCCCTTGTTGATTGCCTTCTGGCTCTATATCCTGTCCTCCATTGGGTTCCATAATCCTAGTTCCTTGTCCTGCATCCACAGCCGCTGTAGCTGTTCCTAAATTCTGTGTCCCCGCAGCTCGCATCTGCTCAAAGAAAGTCTGCATCATTTCCTATTGACTTTTCAACAATCTCTCTTGCAATTAATTTGCCATAGCTTCCATTTCATCCCTAGTGATGTAGATGGAAGCTTGTCCTTCTCCAGCTCCAGAGGATGCTTCTTCGCTTCCTTCCTACTGGCTTCTCTCAGCTCTTTGCCTTATACTATTTTGCCTAGTCATTGTCTTCAAGTCAAAACTCCTCAAACTCTTCAAATCTGAACTTCGAATTCGATGTAGCGGGTGCTAGTCCTTCTTAGTGAAAGCACCAAACTGTTTGCGCCAAAATTAGTCACAAACCCCAAATACCGTGAAATCACCAAAGTATGGTTATAAATCAACAATATTCCAAACACAGATCACAGATCACAACAAACAACAAACAATAATCCAGAAATAATGAATAGAGACACAAGATTTATAGTGGTTCGGCTATCTCCGGCCTACGTCCACTTCAAAGTTTTATCCTTTTATTGATAATCCTTGCTGGTTACAGATGATTACAACAGTAGTAATGAAAAATTTCGAGTACAATAGTTGTAGAAGTGAATCCGACAGAGTCTGGACGTCCAATAGCCAAAAAGGTCCCTTTTCTGTAGGCTTCAGGAGGCTATTTATAGGCGTAGGAGGCTGAGATCGAGCTAAAACTCCGGGAGACTCCTTCTGGCACGTGAGTGGGCCCACGCAACCGACCCCAACAAATTTCGACTCAATCTATGATCGATACGAAGTGATTTCGTATCCATCAAAAAATGATCCAATCGAGCTGAAACTTGGCAGGAACATTCCTTACCTTGTATGCAAGCTGCTGTGAAAATTTTGTTGTATTTGGATCAGCCGTTTGGGAGATATGATGATACGAATTGGTGTTCCTCGTGGACCACAGAGTTCGAATCCATGCTTTCGCATCCATCTTCATCGACTCGATTAGAAGCGCATGCACATCGATGCCGTGGCGCTACTTCCCAGGCCAGATCCTGAATTCGTGCCGAGTTGTAGGCCTCTTCCTTCGAACCATGCTTATCCTTAGCCATTTTGAATGCTTCTTCGCTTGATTCGCGCTCGCATCCATATTTCTTGTTCATAATTTCGCTTCGCATCTCTATCTAACTGCGCATCATACCATTCTTCGTATCAATGTTAGGAAGGCGTTTCGTATCGATTTATCCTATCGATACGAAACAATGTTATGCGAGGCGATCGATACAAAAAACATACGAAAGGTATGGATACGAAGCTAGATACGAACGAGGCCTTACCTGATGGATACGAAAGTGCCAAAGTCCATCTGCTATCGATACGAGAATATCGATTCGAAACATACCATCTCTTCCCATCCTTTTAGATACGAACTGTATCGATTTGAACAAGCCCCCGCATGCTTTCCTACCAATCTGGGTATGTTACCATCGAGTCGAAGTCCATCTACCCTTCCTGCCCGATCGATATGAAGTCATTGAATCGAACCTGTGCCGATCGATACGAACGGTATCGATACGAAATCCTCACTTTCTGATCGATACGAGGTGTATCGATTCGAACCACCATCTTCCTGATCGATGCGAAACACATCAATACGAACCAATTCCCGTGTACCGATGGATACGAACAACATACTCTTCCTACCTTGTATCGATCATATCTCCTTCACACGAACTCCGATTAACTTGAAATTTGAAACATAGCCTCTCCTAGTCCTCATCATCATCTCCAATCGATTCTGTCCCGATCGGAGCTCAACCAAATTCTGACGACATCGATTGCAACCTTGATTCCAATTGATCTCCAATCCCAATATCCATCATTCCTTGCCAATTTGTTGATATTCCAGCCTTGACCATAAGGTGGGATAACAGAACCCACATACCTTGTTACTTCCTTAAGGGTTGTAAATTCGATAGGAGGGTATGCAACCTTGGGAATGAGATGTGACTACTTAGAACTTGATTTGTTAGGCCATAAGTTTACACGCAGTCTGTATGTTTTTGATTTCATGGATATTAGAATCATTTTAGGTATGGATTGGTTGGGTAGATATGAGGCTATGATATTTTGCCAGGATAGGAAAATATTAATGAGATACCCTGATAGTCATAACCGAATTATATTCTTAGGGGAGGATTCTGACCCGAGTGCTTGTGCTCTGTTAAGTGCTACGAGAGCAGAAGAAGAATTAAGCCAGGTTCGAGTAGCAAGAGAATTTGCAGATATTTTTGAGTCTGTTACAGGATTACCACCGAAACGAGCCGTTGAGTTTTTAATAGATCTTGTGCCAGGACCTTAACCTATAGGTACTCCACCTAGGAGGATGACACCAACCGAGATGAAAGAATTGAAGGTGCATCTAGTGTATTGAGAGGGGAAGAATTTTATTAGACCAAGCAGTTCACCATGGGGTGCGGCCACGGTGTTCATGAAGAAACTGAATGGGTCATTGAGGTTGTGCATCGACCATCGTAAGTTGAACGAGGAGATGATCAAGAATAAGTATCCTTTGCTGAGAATCGATGATCTATTTGATCAGTTGTGTGAAACCAGAATATTTTCCCAATCAGATTTGGTGATGGGTTTCCATCAGTTAAGAGTGGTAGAGGAGGGTATTTCATTGACAACATTTCAGACTAGGTATTGTTCGTACGAGTGGTTAGTAATGCCATTCGAGTTAACGAGTGCACCAACATTCTTCATGGATTTGATGAACTAAGTTTCCAAGGGTACTTGTATATGTTTGTATTATTATTCATAGATGACATTTTAGTGTACTCTAAGGATGAAAGAGAGCATGAAGATCATCTTAATGTATTGCTTGATATGCTAAGGAAGCATCAATTGAAAGAAAAGTTTTCTAAGTGTCATTTCTGGAAGAAAGAAGTTAAGTTTCTTGGTCATGTGGTTTCAGAGAAGGGTTTGTCAATCGATCCAGATAAGATCAAAGCTGTTAATAATTGGAAGAAACCAGATAAGGTGACCGAGATTAAAAGTTTTCATGGACTTGCTGGCTATTACCGAAGATTCATTAAGGAGTTGTCGCAGATAACAGTGCCTTTGACTAAGTTAACGAGGAAGGACTGAAGTTTACTTTGTCTGACAAATGTAAGGAAGCATTCCTTAAGTTAAAGAATTTGTTGACCAACGCGCCTGTGTTAGTGGTTCTAGATGGAAACCAAGGGTTGGTGATGTATATCGATGCATGTAGAACCGGATAAGAGCGGTGTTAATGCAGAAGGTTAAAGTCATTGTCTACGCTTCACGATAGCTTAGGCCACATGAAGTGAGATATCCTACTCAAGATTTAGAGTTGGCAACAGTGATCTTCGCATTGAAGATATTGAGACATTATCTCTTAGGGGAGAGATTTGAGCTATACACGGATCATAAGTCCTTAAGATATTTATTCCCTCAGAAGGAGTTGAATATGAGACAGCAACGGTGGTTGGAGTTTTTAGCAGCTTATGATTTTGGTATAGCGTATACAACTGGAAAAGGGAATAAAGTAGAAGATGCTCTTAGCTGAAAACATCAGAATGTAGTGTTAGCTATGTTGTCAAAATGGAAAGATTTAGAAGCTTTGACTGTTTGTAGTGTATAGTTAAGATCGACTGCTAGTTCTAATCAGAGCACCACCATGTTGTCCTGTTTGGAAGTTCGACCAGTGTTGATCGAAAGGATTGCTTCTAAGCAAAAAGAGGATCCATTATTAGCCAAGAAGATTAGAAGACATGAGGTTGGATTGAATCTAAAGGATTTTAATCTTAACCAGAGGGGATGGTTGAGAAAGAAGGGACAATTGTGTGTTTCGAATGTTGAGGGCTTAAGGAAAGAAGTTATGAGAGAATGTCATCGATCCAAATTTACGATTCATCCTAGAGGAACCAAGATGTATCAAGATATGAAGAGGAGCTTCTACCAGGAAGGTATGAAGAAGGATGTTGGCTTGTGGATTAGGCAGTGTGCGAGCTGTCAACAAGCGAAGGCCAAAAATCCGGAGCTAAGTGGATTGCTTCAACCTTTGGAGATACCAGTTTGGAAATGGGATTCGATATCCATAGATTTTATAGACGGGTTGCCAAGGTCGAATAGAGGAGATAAAAGTATATGGGTCATAGTGGATAGGTTGACCAAGAGTGCCCATCTCATTCCAGTTAAGTCAACCAGGATGGTGCCTGTTTTATCTAAGGTTTTCATAAAGAAGATTGAGTTATCTAACTAGCATAGGAATGGTGCCTTTTAAATCTTTTTATGGAAGACCATGCAAATCATCAGCATGTTGGCTAGAAAATGGAGATTGGTTATTGGGTCCAGATCTGGTTAGAGAGGCAATAGAGAAGATTGAGTTGATTCGAGAAACGATGAAGGAATCTCAGTCTAGACAAAAGAGTTATACAAATAAGGGGCGTAAAGATCTAGAATTCTTAGTTGTAGATAGAGTCTTCATTAAGGTATCACCGATTAAGGGTGTGGTACGATTCAGAAAGTCAGGGAAACTGGCACCGAGATATGTTAGTCCATTCTTAATTATAGAGAGGATCGGAAAGCTTGCGTACAGAGTAGAGTTGCCGAGCAGTATGCTAGGTATCCATAATATGTTTCATGTATCTCGTCTTCGTAAGTACGTGCATGATCCGGAGACTATTATTCCTCCGACAGGGTTAGAAGATTTGATAGTATAACCGAATTTGACTTTTGTTAAACAACCAATTCGGGTTGTAGCGAGAGATGAGAAGAGGTTAAGAAATAAGATAGTCAAGTTGGTGAAAGTTCAGTGGAGCGACAACGAGAAGGACTATACTTGGAAGACAAAAGACATGATTATAGATACTTATCCTGATCTTCTGTGAGTGTATATTCTATATTTGCTTTATATAGACTGTTACTAGTCAGGTAGGCTAGTATTGTAGTTAGAAGTTGTTACAGATGATTGCTATACTTAGTATGTAGTACTTACTGAATTTCAAGGATGAAATTATTTAAGGAGGGGAGCTTGTAACACCCCTAATTTAAAATAACATTATTCAAGAGATTTAATTAGGTAAATTATATAGAATAACGTAAAGATTAGAGTGATAAGGGGATTGAGATTTGGAAATTAAAAAGAGTCCGTGCTTGATTAAATGAAAAAAAAGAATGATTTTATGGAAACAGTTTCATAAGTTACGTAATAAGAGAATAAGACAAGGGCATTACGGGAAATAGCCATCCATCATAACCTTTAACCCTAAACCCATATTCTCATTTTCATTCCATACGTTCATAATTCAAAAACATTAGAAAAGGGGAGCTCAAAGTCGGCCACAACCTAGGGGATACAGAGATTAAAAATTAAATAAAGCTTAGGAATCAAGCAAAGGAGGATTAAGCAAGATTAAATCTCAAGTTCCTTATCCAAAGCAAGGTGAATAATATTCCATCTCATTTTTGTCTTTAACGAGCACTTGATATCGTATTTTAAGTTTAAAACCTTTATGAAAATTTTAATGATGATATGCTTAGATTACATGATATGTTTGATTCAAACAAGTATATTTGATATATGTTTTATTTGATTTCCAGGCTAAAATCGTATTAATTAGGTTTCATGCCATGAGGATTTAATATGTTATGTAAAACTTTATTGGAGATGGGTTTAAATTTTCATAACTATCCAAGCTATGGATAATTTATTACGAAACTTTTGAAGGAGGAAATAAGTAATTGGGTTTCAAAATTTATTTCGGTAATTATATAAAGGATTTTGGGACTGAAATTTTTATATGTTAATAACATATTAAAAGTGAATAATGATGATTTTTGGGGATTTTTCGTAAGTAGATTACTATGTAAATTAAATTATCTAAGTTGAAAGACACAAATATCTTAATTGTTTTGTTAAAGAGAAGGGCTTCTTTGTAAATTATTTTTAATTAATTCTGGATGAATTCGGCTGTCTTTTAGGAAAGATTTTGGTAGAGGTTAGGGCAAACAATTATAATTTTTACAAATAGGCAAGTTAGTTGCAAAGCAATTACTTAAAAAGGCAACAAAAATGTTTTGCAAAGATTTATTGCTTCACATTTCTGTTTGCTACCTTTTGACCCCATACCTCCGCCCCTAACTAAGTCAAAACCAATACACATGGTATCAATGCTTTGGTACACAGTAGATTGGAGAAAGGTGGAAGGTATAGAGTCAAAGCCATGCTTTTGAAGGGGTCGAGGCCATTTTAAATAGCTTTGTTTTGCTTACAAAAAAGATGCCGCTTTCCTAGCTTTTAATGGATGCTTTTGAAAAGGGTTGGATTTCTTTTATATAGCTTTCGATGGGGTTGCCGCCTCTTTGTTCAAAGGGTAGTTTTCGAACAAGTCCTGTATATTATGTTTTGAAGAGAAGCTTTCGAAAGGGTAGTTTTGAACCAAGTCGAAACTTTCCTTTCGCCTTCATACCTTTCGAATAGGTTGAAGGTTTTTCAATGAGTTCGTAAGGCAAACTTTTGTTTTATAAATATAACAAGCCGCTTCCCAATGCTTTCGTAAGAGCCCTAATAGCCATTTAAACTAAAGGTTTCGGATGTAATGGTTTCGAAAGTTGTTTCCAGGCCATCCTTCCAATTGTTTTACTTAAAAGATTAAAGCTTTCGAAAGGATGGTTCTGAAGCCATCTGTTTTCCCCAAACTCTTTTACTTTAAGGTTAATGATTTCAAAAAGGGTATTTTTGCTTATGCTCACTTTGATTCAAATTATTAAACTCAATGGTTTTGAAAGAGGTAATTTCAAATGGTTTTGAAGATATGCATCTTTAAGTTGGAAAGATGCGTTTTAATACTTTCGAAAGGAATTTTTGATGGTTTTGAAAGGAAGGATTTGATGCTTTCGAAAGAAATATTTTTTAGTGTTTCGAAAGACATACATTTAAGTGTTTTGAAAAGAAGATTTGAATGCTTTTGAAAGATATATTCTAATGGTTTTGAAAATAAAGGTCTAAGGTTTCGAAAGCCTTAGTTTTCAAAACAAAGAAACCAATCTCATTTTTAAAGGAAAACCCATGGCAATATAAAAGAGCTTTGAAATGGTTTTTAATTTTGCGGTTTTGAAGAAGCTTTCCTTGATAAAAATAATGGGTTAAAGATATTAACCATGTTTCATGTGGAAATGAGTTCAAGGATATTAAACCATAAATGTTGGTATTGTTATGTTATTGTATGTGCTTTTCTATAAGCATATTGACTATATAATAGACCCATAATTGTATTTTAGGGAGTAAGGGCAGAATAACCTGCTCGGTTGACCCAGTAGTGAACATAAATTGAGTTAACTCCTAAACGAGTAGAGTTGCATCCAGGAGGTTAGGTAGAATAGAAAATAGGATGCCCAAAGACTGATCAAGAAGTTGTCAGTTTAAACAGGTTCATAGTAAACCCATGAAAACTATGTCAGGAGTGAGTTATTGGCAAGAGACAATATGTTTGTAGTGATCCTATAAAAACTATATCCAGATTAAGTTATCGACAGAGGTCAATTGGTTCATAGTCAACCCATGAAAACTATGATATAAGAGAAGTTATTGGAGATACCTATAGGTTCAGAGAGAACCTATGAAATACTGTAGTTATTGGCAGGGGCCAATAGGTTCTTAGTGATCCCATGAAAATTTTGAAACCAGACAGATAGTCTATAAGCTTTGAATAGGTTATCAATCAGCCTATGAAAACAAATAGGTTAATAATTACCCTAGAAACTATAACTAAGGCAGATAGTCAAATGAATGGGAATGGGATATCCAGGATATTTTGCTTATTTTCATATCATCATGATATTTTAAATTGCTATATTTTTAACCATTGTGGATGCAGGTGCACATTATATGGTTATTATAAATTTTTGGGCAAAATACTAGTGAGGGGAAAACCCGTTCCGCTAAGCGGCGCGATCTCACTAGATATCTAAATGGTTCGAGATGGTAGGTTATTATTTATAATAGTATTTTTGTCTGACTCGAAGTTTATGTTTTCTCCTTAAACCCTCGAGTGCTCAATTGATTTTAGGTAGATTGAGAGTTGAGGTTTTTTGGGTCACCATTGAATGAATAAGCTTCCAGTGAAATGTAGAAGGCAAGCTAGTGAAGAAGAGCTCATTTTATTTGATTTCACTGTATTTTGATGTAAAGGAAAAGTTGTTTAATTGCCTATGTATAGACTCTGATCATTCAATGAGGCATCTTCATATGTCGCTCTTGGCATACTTTGTAATAATTATATTTTCTCTGAACATGGTTCTCAAATTTGGGATTATGTAATGAACTTGAAATACAATTAAAATGGAATGAGAAATTTGTTTAATAGTTCTAATTTTTTTTCATATCTATGTGTTTATGTTATATAAATGTATCTAACATTACCGCATTTGGTCACCGAGAATTAATATCTATGGATGATTGCAGCATCCGTAGCCTTTAGTTTTAGACCTCCAAGCAGTGGATGTTACATTTTCATCCGCCATCTTGCTTCTAGCCTTTTCCAAATGCTTCTTCAAAATGGACTTTATGATTTGTTCATAGCTTCAATCCATCCATTTGCTTGAGGGTGTGCAACCGCCACAAATCTATTTTCGATATAATGCTGATGGTAGATGTCTTTGAATTCAGCGCTGTCGAATTGGGTTCCATTTTCAATTAAAATGGTTCGTGAAAAGCCAAAACGATAGTTGATGTTCTAAAAAATGAAGTCGGTTATTTTCTTTGTCGTGATTGTGGCTCAAGGTTCCGCTTCGGCTTATTTGGTGAACTAATCAACTGCTATAATGGCATACTTCACACTGGCTTTTGGGATCAGTAAGGAACCAATAATGTATATGCCCCATATGGCAAAAAGCCATAGACTGACCATTTATGTGATTTTTGTAGGTGGTGCTCTTGGAACTGTTGCATACATCTGGCACTTGCCGCATCGCTTAGCATAATCAGCAACATTCGATTGACATTCATCCAATAATACCCATAATGGAGTATTTTCTTTGCTGCGGTTTACCCCATAATGTGGTCACCACATTCCCTTCATGAACTTCCTTTAAGACTCGTCTTATTTCATCATGAACGATACATCAGAGCAGGGGAATGGAAAAAGCCTTTCTATACATGACTCCTTTCTGAATGTTATACATGAAGCTTTGCGAAGGACTTATCGCCTTTTATTCCTCCGTTCAGAAAGAACTCCCTGTAGAAAATAGTCTTTAATCGGTGTTATCCACAACTCCTTCTTAGGCTTCTTTTCTAGTACCCGGTCGATTTCCATTTAGTTTATAGTCGGAGTTTCTATTACTTCAACTGAAACCAAGCCCATTTGTTATGCATCTTTAGTGCTACCAAACTTTGTCAATAAGTCAGCCTCTTTGTTTTGATCTCGTGGGATGTGCGTGATGTCATAATACTCAAAGTCAGTAAATAGCTCTTGGACTTGGATAAGGTACGGAGTGAGTTGTTGTCCTATAGCTTAGTAATCTCCTCTGACTTGGTATACTACCAACTATGAAACACAAAAGATTTCAAGAGATTTTATCCCGGTTCTTTAACAAGTTTGAGTCCAACAATCAGAGTTTCATACTGAGCTTTGTTGTCCGTTGCAGGGATGTCAAGCCTCAAAGTGTAGCAAATTGATCGATCCTTTGATGTTACCAGCACGATTCTGGCTCTAGAAAAATGATCATTGGATGCTTCATCCATATACATCTTCCATCAAATGGTTATCATTCTACCGAAAATGACTACTGTGTTGCTAGTTATCACTTAGGATCATGTAATATGGAATGTATTGCAATCTAAATGCGGAAACGGATAATAAAGTAAACAAGAATAAGCACACTAGGAGTTTTTATACAGGTTCGAAATTCTCGTTCTACGTCCAGTCCCAGACTTCCCTCTAGAATTTCTCACAATATCCCCTCACTTAACCCGGAGGAATAGGTGCGCAACACCTAAGCAGCCGAACATGATTTTTCCGCCTGAACAACCAAAGAGGACTTTTCCGCCTGATACAAACTAACAGGACTTTTCCACCTGATACAAACTAATAGGACTTCAATAGTTTCAATAAAGTTGGTTTAAACTTTGTGTTCTTGATAACATTGATTTGTCTTTGATAGTTCACCCTTCCTATAATCTTTTCCTCAAGTATATATATGTATGTGTAAAGATTTAGAAAGAAGAGTATTTCTTTGAATCAAAGAATATGTTATTTAGAGATTCAAGCAATATATGTAAATTGTGATTGCTTTTCAGAATGCAGAGATAGTAGAGAGTATGATCCGAAAATAAAATGAAATTCAGTGATTTTTACGTGAATCTTATGTGTTTATATAGTAGATAAACAGCTGCAGCCATTCGCGAAGAGTTCTGACCAAAAGAAGCGTCCATAACTCATTAATTTAGATTGTATCTCTTAACAAATGGAAGTGTCTGTTCAGAAAAATAGCTGTTGGAAAAGTTCAGTCGACTGACCCAAAACGATCAGTCAAATGAATATTCAAAGTTGGTGCAAAACCGAGTGTTTCTGTGCAACTGAGCAGGTTCAACCGACTAGTCATATATGGTCAGTCGACTGGCCTGACTGTTAGTGCACAATTCACATAAATTTTGAAGGTTTTGAAGCTCAAAACAACTTTGATTTGTGTGGACTATTTCAGGATAGATTGTAACAATTCTAAGACTAAAAACTTCGACAAATAAACATACTATACTCAGTTTTGTAGTCTTGTCACCTTTGTAGTTTTAACAACATATTTCTTTCTCTTTTTTTTCGCTTGTCCATATAGTCTCATTCACTGATTGTTTAAGCTCTTTGTTATAAATCAAAACTTATGATTCAAAATTCTCCCCCTTTTTGATTGACGACAACCTGTTACAGATGATACTATATTTTGAAAAATATATAACGGGAGTTATATATATCTCCCCCCGAATATCTGGCGACATATTTAATCCTGCAATAAATGGTTAGTTATACAAATTTCTCCTCCTTTGTCATCGACAAAAAGGAAATAACAACAATTCCAATATTGAACTAAAAAAATTGTAATCACAGAAAAATTATATCAAATTGTTTTGAGCTACATATACAAGCTCATAGAAATAAAATATTTGGAATAAATAGATAACTTACTACCACCAAGAAACAATAATATCAATCAGAGCCGGACTCTGTTTCTTCTTCCACTTGCATTGGAGCTTTGCTTCTGGAATAACTTTCCACAAACTGTATGCCCCTCCATTTCCACTTAAGTCAGAACTTTTGTGTTCTTCTGATGTAGACCAAGTAAAGTAAGGAGCTGGACGTTTATCCAGATCACGGTGTGAAGTTTCCACAGTTGTGGCAGATGAACAAGATATCACATCCCATAAAATCCTGAAGAAACTTTTAATTTTGTTAAATTTCTTGTCAATTTTCTTGTCGAGATTTTTTATGCGAGAATCCGAAATGACTTGATTTCACATAATTAGATCAATGGATTCGCGAGTGATTTGGGATAGAGTTGGTGTTCGAATGTCGTCTCTTGGTCGTTGTTGTTGTGGAGTAGAAGTTTATTGACGAGGTCGTGATTGCCAGTCTTGAAAAGACATGATGGATAGAGGTCTAGGAGGTAATTTCATTATACTTATTGTGCGGCTATTTAGAGTTTTGGGAATGGAAGTATCGGATTCCTGAATAGGAACTTGGAGATTCATAAGTAGCCGCATAATATATTCTCCATAACAAATGATGTTTATATGACCTTGGTTAAACGACAATAATTCATCTAGAATAAGCTTAGGCCAATTTATTTGGACTTCTCCCCAAATAGCATACAATACCCTAAAATTGTTTGAATATACAAGCTCATATGAGCCAGTATAGGGAATAACCATGTGCATTGAGGCTCGATGCACAACTCTAGCAGTAGGGCGTAAGGCGATAAACTTTAGTTTAGTCATGTCATCTTCTAGGAACCGATGACTTACTTCATCTCGTTCGCCTATAGGTGTGATATCTTGGAAATTTTGGCATTATCAATTTAATAATCTGTATTTAGAATTAAATTGATTTGATAAATTCTGTCAATAAATTTTAACTTGATTTAATAATAAAATTAAATAAATGTTTATTCATCTTTTAAAAGCTAATAAATTGCTTTCTATTTATAATGTATATATATGTACATATATTGTAGATAGATAAGTTTTGATTATAGTTTAATAAACAAATAAAATCTTGTTTCTAAATTCTAATATTCATTTTGATAAATTGGAAATTTATTATTTTATTTAATAAATAACTATTTTGTTTAAAATACTTAAAGAAATTTTTTTAAAATTGTTTAAATATATTTTAAAGCATAGTTTAATTAATAAGATAAACAAAAGTTTATTTTATTTCTTTTTTAAATATAGCTTAATAATTATAATATGGAATTTTTAAATGTATAAATAGCATTTGAATTTGATTTAATTTTGAAATTCAAATGAATAAACATATTTAAATTATATAAATAAGTTTTCATTTTTATATAAATTGTTTTATGTCATTTTCTTTAAAAAGTAATGCATATACATTTATTTATGAAACTACTTTATATGTATTTAATAAATAAAGAGGATTTCAATTACCTTTAAAATTAAATAAAAAGATAAAAAAAAAGTAAATATGTATGAAACAAGTGTTAACATTTTATGTAACTAGTGAGACAAGTGTGAACTAATAACCTACCCTTATTGAAAAATGTAAGAATTTAGTACATGTGTCATATTTATTTTTAATTTTCTTTTAATTTTAAATAAATCAATTACATTTATAAACATGTTTCTTCAAGTTCTATTCTTTTCCAATGTTCTTTTATTTAAAGTTCAGAAGGAAAGTTTCAGCTAAATCAAATCTGAAACAAATTTGTATTCCAAATTCTCAAAACCCAAATCAATATACTTTAATTCATTTTCAATAAATCAAATCTGAAACCCCTCCTTAATCACAGCAAGCAAATCCTCAAGTTCAAAATGCAAAAGCATTTTCAACCTGTTCAAGCTATCACAATTTTCAACTACAAAATCTGTTCAAACATGCAAGGCCTGTAGCCATATTTCAAAACCAACTTGCAGTCCTCTGTAAAATCAAAATAAGTAGCCTCTGCATTTCTTTGAATCTGGGAATATAAAATGAAATCTGAAGCAAGTTTTGAATGGCCTGGACTTCTTTAGAATCTGGGTTTGCCTTCTGCAATATGGTTTGTTCAAGTCTGCATGCAAGCTTAAAGCAACATCAAGCTCTCAAGTTAAATCAAAACAAAAAGCTTTTCAGAAAAAAATTTGTGCTCTGCTTTCAAAACAGTTTTAAAAACATCAGGTGAGTAACTTCTTTTTCTTAAAATAAAACTTAAGTATAGTCTATGCTTGTTTTATGATTGAAATGAATATGCTAGTGTTTATATACCTGATAGCATGTTGAATGGTGTGTTTGTGAGTAACATTTTTCTTTTCAAAAGTTTAAGTATTAAACTATTGCTTGATTTATGACTTGTGTATGTTTACCTAGATTTCATGTTGATTTGTATGATTAACCTCATTAGTTTAAAAAAAACTTAAATATAGTTATGATGATGTATGTTTGTTCCTGTAATAAAGACTGTATTGAGTATAGGAGTAAAATTTCTGTTTTATGATTTATAGTATTCTTCTAAGTTCCTGGTCCAAAGTTTTAAAAGAAAAACTTAAGTGTTTTTTTAATAAAAATTAATCTTTAATAATACAAGAGATTTGGTCAATGTATGTTTAATATATCATAAATGATAAGTTTAAGATTTTGTTTAAGATGAAATGAAAAAAAAATACCTGTAGTTTTACTGGAAACAAAGTTATAACAAAGTAAATTAAAATCTGACAAAATCCAATTTGATTGTTAGTTTCAGGTGTTTGAATCAAAAGTTAAAACTAAATTGTGATTTTAAAACCAAAATTTCAATTTTTAGTGTTGAGATTTATGTGCATTGCTATTTTTCTACTGGGAAGTAAAAGGGGGAAATTTTTAAACCTAGTTTTTAGGCACTGCATTGATTTGATCGGTGGGGAGTCTACAGGTGACCGAGTGCCTTTTTTTGGAGAGATGGATGATGGGTTAGTGAAGAGGGGATGGCCGGAGCCCAGAGTCTCCGATGGCCGGAGGAGAGGTGATGGGGGATTTTCCAGGTTTGCGTTTGAGGGTAAACGTTTGCTGTTTTGTTTCAGGTTTTGGGTTGGAAAACTCAAGTTCGATTTTGTTATTTTTGTGGGGTTCTGATGATCGTGGGTGGTTCGGGGTGCAAGCGTTGACCTGCTTGTTGCTTGGGTAGTGGCCGGAGGTGGCCAAGACCACCGTGCATATGCACGGTGAAGAAGATGGAGTCAGGGTGGATTGTTGGGTTTGCAGTCTTTTTGTGCTCGGGTAACACACGGGAAATTCGAGATTTTGCTCGAAGTTATAGATAGTTTTAGTCGAAGTAAATAAAGGGGAGTCTCGGGTATTTTTAAATTACAGGTTTTAGAGAAACCTGTAATTTTTCTAATTCAATTTGTTATTAAATCTGGAGCAGGGTTTTTAAACAGGAATTTAAAACCTAAATTTAAAAAGTAAAGTTTTCAAAACTCAGATTTGAATTCCATTTTTTGAATTTAATTCAAACTCTTTAAAAGTATAATGTTTAACTACTTTAAAGGAGTTTAAATAATTGAATTTAAAGATAAGGTTTTAAAATTGGAGTAGAAGATTTAAACATAAGTTTAAATCTGGAAACAAGATTCAAATTTGAATCATGTTCTGGAAATAAAAGAAGTTTTAAAATTTTTGAAATGTTCAAACAACTTTTGATGTTGAATCATATTTTAAATATGATTTGCATCTTAAATAAATATGGGTTTAAATTCCTTTTATAAAATGAGAAATTTATTAGCATAAGTTTCAAAAAGGTTTAAAAATGTTTTTTAAACTTTGTTAAAGGATTAAATGTGGTTTTCATTTTAAATTTTAAATTTAAAATGAAATTTGCAAATTTTTTTTTAAAGTAAATTGTTTTGAATATTACTTTGTTAATGATAACGAAATCATTAAAAAGGAATGTTCATATTTTAAAATAAATCAAAGATTTAATGATTTGGTTTAATTAATTAATAAGGTAATTAGATGATTAATTAATTAATTGGTTTAATTAATTAAGTAAGGATTTTGAATTAATTAATTAAGGTTGAAGTTAATTAATTAAGATTAATTTATTTGGGAACAAGATCATTAATTAATTTAGTTATGATTTAAACTAATGATTAGAAATTTATCAAGGGGTTAAGATTAATTAAGTTAAAAACTTAATTAGTGATTAATTAAATGATTTTTAAAGATTAATAAATTTGTGATTAATATTTATTAATTTAAGTTAATTACTTTAGTAAGGTAATTAAAGAAATTGTTGATAAGTTAATGAAGGTCATTAACTTGGGATTATTTATTAATTAATTAATGTAATTAATTTTGATAATTTATTTAATTGATTAAATTAAATAATCATTATGGTATTTGGTTAAGTATAATTACTTTGTGAAGTAATTAAAGTTATTAATTACTCATTGTAATTAATTAATTTATTTGATTAGTTTAAATTAATTAATTAAGTTTAATTAATTTATATTAATCATTTGATGGGTTAGAAAGTAATTAATGAAGGATAATTACTTAGGGAAGTGATTAAAATGAGTAATTACAGAATGTAATTTATTTAAAGTATGAAGAATTGAGATTAATTGCTTGTGTAATTATTATGAAGGATAATTTCTTTGTGAAAGAAATTAATAATTTATTACTTGGTATAATTAATCTAAGTAATTATTCATTAAGTTCTTTGGAAAATAATTAAGTAATGTAATTAATTAAGGATAATTAATTACTAAAAAAATACAATTAATTATTATATATAATTAATTTAGGAGTAATCAATTTACTCAATGCAGTAATTCAGAATGGTTAATTACCGAAGTTAATTAATCAAAGTAATTAATAATTAAGTTTAATTATGTAATATAGTAATTAATTTAAATGTAATTAGGAATCATTAATTAATATAATGATGTAATTAAAGATTAATTAATTGACATTAATTAATTAATGATAAGTGATTAAAGAAATTAATTAATGTAATTAATTAATTAAGGATTAATGTGCTTAATTATAAATAATTAATTAATAAAAGTAATTAAAGGTTAATTACTATATTTGATTAATGAAAATTAAATTGAGAAATTAATTACTTGAATGTAATTAAAAGTTGATTGATCAAGGGTGATTAATCAAGGATGATTAATTAGTGGTTAATTAATTAGTTGATTTTTTGTAATCAATGGTTATGTAAGCAGGATTATAGATTTAGGTAATTAATTTAATTTACTTTAAATTAATTAGAGATAATATAATTAATTTAATTCATTTTAAATTAATTATATATGGTGTGATTATAAATCCTTGTTTATATATGGATGATATAGATTTCCTTGAATGGTTTGAATCTCATATATGAGATTAGTAATGTTGTGTGATATGGATGCATTGGTTGCATTGTGATGATGAATTGGATTACCTTCTGATAATGATAATATGGATTATCTGTGGTGATGATTATCTATTGTGATGATATAAATTATCTATATGTGTGTATATAGATAGTTTCAATTGAATTGTTTTAAACTTAAAACAACTTGGACCTAAAAGACACGTTTTGGATTTTGATGAGACCGGGACCGGGTTTCCATATTTTGATATCCGAAAACCACATCGATCCAAATTAACGATAGGTCGTGAATCTCAAGTGAAGATGAAGATTCAGAGTGCAAGGATTATCGTCGTTAACTCTGAGGGTGATTCCAAAATGAGTGTAACGAGATAATGCCTTCGGCTTCGTTCGAACCCTGAACGAACTTGTATGGATTGAATGCTTTCAGAACATCGTCAGGTGGACGATGAGCATCTAAGAGATGTTTTCTCTAAAGGTAATCATAGCCTCAAGCCTCACCTACCGGGAATGGCTAAAAAAGGAGAGGTGCAGCAAGGCTTCGTGGGTAGCCCCAACTTGAGAGTGAGATTTACCCATGTCTAGAAGTCCCTTTTTATTCGGCTGTGTGGGCGGTTGATTCGCGACAACTGCCGGGGTTGTCTTGTTCGGGACTGTCTAGTTGTGACGACCCGGAATTTTGAGCAATATCAATTTAATAATCTTTGATAATAATTAAATTGATTTGATTATTTTATATAATAAATTGACAAGTTAAATTTATTTTAAAAGGGCTGAAAATAACAATTTGTTAATATATATTAATATTTTTCTTAACAATATGAATTGGCAAAAGTAATTCTTTTGAAGTTTATAATAATTTGATTTGGAAATATTTATTTTGGTAAATAAGAAGTTTTAATGTAATAAAACTTTATATTCAAATTATAATATATATGAATGTATATATATTGTGATTTGAGATTTGTTTTAAAATTTAATATGGGAATCAATAAATTTAATGTTAGAAGTTTCTATTTGAAATGTTATATATATTTGTATATATATTTGAAATAGAAGAGTTATTAATTTAAATTCAACAAGAGAATTTCAAAACTTGAATATATTTAGTTTTGAAATTTGAAATGATAATTTGATTTAATGTCTTTGAAATGATATGTGAAATTTAAATTTTAAAAAATAAAGTTAATTTCTTATTTTATAAACATATATTTTAGCTTTTGTTTTTAAGAAGATAAAATTGTTTTTAATTTTTGTATAAGGAGTTAAAATCAATTTCTCAAGTTTATAAACATATATTATATAATATAAATCAAAACTATAAGTTATTTGCATTTACATGCATATTTATTAAAAGATAAGTTCATAATATTACATAATTACTTACATATAACTTAAATAAATTTATAAATAATAAGATAACATTTAAAAATATTAATTAGATATTAAAACACTTGTTAACATTTTGATTTATGCAAGGACATTTGTAAATAAGAGAGCATAGGTGTAAGGAAATTAGATCATACAAGGGACAAATGTCATATTCTTGACATTTCAATTTAAAATCTAAAATTGTAAAATAAGAAAGAAAAATTTACTCTTGAAAACTTCAGCAGAATACTTTCTCATTTTAACAAAAATACAAAACAAAGATCAAAAATGAATACAGATCTGAAACCTGTAAAAATTGAAACAAAGGAAGAATCTGGAATCAAACAATTCAGGATTTAAAATCAACATGCAATTAATGTTAATCAAGCAGCAAGTTCAGGAAGAATGCAGAAAATTTTCAAAGCCTGGAAACATGCAGTTCTGTCTTCTTCCATCTAAGGTGAGTAAACACAATTTTAAAAACAGATTTGGATTTTAAAATGGACCTTGTTCTTATGGAATCATGATGATTCATTTGGATTTTTAATTTAAACTAATTGCATGTTTGGAAAAAAATGCTTGATGTCTGGGTAATTAAACAGTTCTGTAGAATAAATACAAGTAGCATTTACATGTTAAAATCAATAACTTTAGATTGAATCCAAATTAGCCAACGATTTATGAACAAAGTTTGTTTGAAATCAAGTAGTGTTTCATCTAAAAATAGTTATAGATTTTTAAAATGGATGTTTGGTTCAAAATTTGCAAATTTGCAGTAGTAATCAAATTGTGCCCAAAATTTTATGAATTAAATTTGTAGTTTTGATTTCATAATTGAAATAATGATAGAAAATTATGATTTTTAAGGGTTAAATCATAAATTTTAGATTGGTATTTAGTGGGGAATTTGTGAATTACCAGTTTGGGGTTTTTGGCCGATTCTGGGTGATCGTTGAAGAATCAGTGGTCGTGCTGGGGTATGGAGACAGAGGGGCCTATAGTGGTCTCTGGAAAAATACAGAGGGGGTCGGCCGATGGCCATGGTGGCGGCGGGAGGCAATTTTATTCTGGTGCCCTAGTTTTTATCACGGCATGAAACCGTGGTGATTTCATCACCACGAGATGATCGAGTGGAGCGGGCTTCGAGTTGATAGAAGTGGGGATGGGGACGAGTTCACGGCTGTAGGAGGTGGCACTCAAGGTGGTCAGATGGTCGAGGGGGAACTCGGTGGCAGCGACGATGGCTGATATTGCTTCTGGAAATTTTGGGTTCGAATGCTCATATTTTGATTTTTGATCGAAATTGGATTTCTGGGTTTCGAATTTTGATATTGGGGACGAGGGCGACTTGATGGAGGCTAGTATGGAGATCGACGTTGATCGGCGTGGTGGTGCACATTTACGTGCACATGTTCGTGCACTGTAATGTCTCGTTTGGGGTTGTGGGAGAAGAAGATGGAGACCCGAAGCTTGCATCGTGATTTGTGGTGTGGGACACGAAGAAGGAAGGAAAGTGGAGTACTCGAGGTTTTGCTAGTTTTGCTCGGGGAGGTCACTGGGTTTTAGTGTAGCTTACTCGGGTTTGTATAGGAGTTTACTCGGGTATTAAGTATTCAGGGAGTGGAACGAGTTATTTAAGTTGTTAATGTAAAGAAAATTTGGTTTTAGGAATAAAGTTTTTAAAATGAAGGATAAACTAGTTTCAAAACTAAAATTTATTTCAAAGCTATGTTTTAAACGAGTTTTATGTTTTGAAATATAAAAGTTTTTAAAATGAAATAAGTGAAAATTTAATAATAGGATTGTAATAAATTTTGTTAAATAACTTTGAAAGTTCAAACATTTTTAATTTTGAATGTTTCAATTGTTTTAGTTAAAATTGATTTCTCAAGTATTTTATTTTAATAAGTTAAATAATAAAGATTTAGGGATCAATAAAAATAAAGATTATCTTTAGTTATTTTGAATTTTGATTTAATCAAAGATAATTAAGTTTGGAAAGATAATTAAGATAATTAGATTATTAATTGATGAAGGTTATTGGTTAATATAATAATTTTAATTAAGACAATGTTCTCTTAATTAAGAATTTTATAATATTAAAAGTTAAGAATCATTTAATTAATTTTAAATGATTAAGTTAAATAGTTAATTAAGAAACTAACTTGTGATTAATTAAGATAATCACTTGGATTAATCTAATATAATTTCTTAGGGAAGTAATTAAAGTAATTAAGTGATTAATTATTAGAAGTAATTAAGTAAAGGATAATTGCTTTATTAAAAGTAATTAAGTAATGTGATTAAGAGTTAATCACTTTAGATATTAATTAAAAAATTAATTAATAATTAGTCAAAGGTTTAAATTATTTGATTAATGATTAATTAATAAAAGTATCGAGAGTAATTAATTAAGTGATTAATTACTTGTTAAAGTAATTAATTAAGAAAGAAATTTAATTTATGAAGTAATAATTAATTAATGGAAATGATTAATTAATTATTAATTATTAATTTAAGAATAATTAGTTTATAATTAAGTTTTAATTACTGAATGTAATTATAGTAATTAATCAAAGGTGATTAATTAAAAGAAATTAATTAAGTATGATTAATTAAAAGTAATCAATCAAATGTGATTAATTAAAAGTAATTAATCAGGTGTAATTAATTAAAGTATAATTAAGGAATAATTATCAGGATAATTAAAGAATAATTAATCAAGGTTGATTAATTTAGAAAGTAATTAAGAGGTAATTACATAGTATAATTTGTAAGTAATTAATCAGGATGATTAATTAATATGGTATTTAAGTAAGAATTACTTAAAATAATTAAGTGATAATTAATCAGGGAAGATTAATTGAAATGGAATTAAGTAATGTGATTAATTAATTAATTTGTAATTAATTAATGAATAAAGAAGTTGGATTGAGGATAATCCAAGTATTTAATTAAGGATTAATTTAATTTAAGGATTAATTAAATTAATCAAGTTTGAGATCAAACTTGTTTATAAATAGTTAATGATGGGATGATATATATCATTGGACGAGTTAGTGATATTGGTTGTTGTTGGATGACATTGATTGATGGATGATAATGTGATATATATCTAAATTCATATATATTGTGATTTGAGATTTGTTTTAAAATTTAATATGGGAATCAATAAATTTAATGTTAGAAGTTTCTATTTGAAATGTTATATATATTTGTATATATATTTGAATAGAAGAGTTATTAATTTAAATTCAACAAGAGAATTTCAAAACTTGAATATATTTAGTTTTGAAATTTGAAATGATAATTTGATTTAATGTCTTTGAAATGATATGTGAAATTTAAATTTTAAATAATAAAGTTAGTTTCTTATTTTATAAACATATATTTTAGCTTTTGTTTTTAATAAGATAAAATTGTTTTTAATTTTTGTATAAGGAGTTAAAATCAATTTCTCAAGTTTATAAACATATATTATATAATATAAATCAAAACTATAAGTTATTTGCATTCACATGCATATTTATTAAAAGATAAGTTCATAATATTACATAATTACTTACATATAACTTAAATAAATTTATAAATAAGAAGATAACATTTAAAAATATTAATTAGATATTAAAACACTTGTTAACATTTTGATTTATGCAAGGACATTTGTAAATAAGTGAACATAGGTGTAAGGAAATTAGATCATACAAGGGACAAATGTCATATTCTTGACATTTCAATTTAAAATCTAAAATTGTAAAATAAGAAAGAAAAATTTACTCTTGAAAACTTCAGCTGAATACTATCTCATTTCAGCAAAAATACAAAACAAAGATAAAAAATGAATACAAATCTGAAACCTGTAAAAATTGAAACAAAGGAAGAAATCTAGAATCAAACAATTCAGGATTTAAAATCACCATGCAATTAATGTTAATCAAGCAGCAAGTTCAGGAAGAATGCGGAAAACTTTCAAAGCCTGGAAACATGCAGTTCTGTCTTCTTCCATCTAAGGTGAGTAAACACAATTTTAAAAACAGATTTGGATTTTAAAATGGACCTTGTTCTTATGTAATCATGACGATTCATTTGGATTTTTAATTTAAACTAATTGCATGTTTGGAAAAAAATGCTTGATGTCTGGGTAATTAAACAGTTCTGTAGAATAATTACAAGTACCATTTACATGTTAAAATCAATAACTTTAGATTGAATCCAAATTAGCCTACGATTTATGAACAAAGTTTGTTTGAAATCAAGTAGTGTTTCATCTAAAAATAGTTACAGATTTTTAAAATGGATGTTTGGTTCAAAATTTGCAAATTTGCAGTAGTAATCAAATTGTGCCCAAAATTTTATGAATTAAATTTGTAGTTTTGATTTCATAATTGAAATAATGATAGAAAATTATGATTTTTAAGGGTTAAATCATAAATTTTAGATTGGTATTTAGTGGGAAATTTGTGAATTACTAGTTTGGGGTTTTTGGCCGATTCTGGGTGATCTTTGAAGAATCAGTGGTCGTGTTGGGGTACGGAGACAGAGGGGCCTTGGTGGTCTCTGGAAAAATACAGAGGGGGTCGGCCGATGGCCATGGTGGCGGCGGGAGGCAATTTTATTCTGGTGCCCTAGTTTTTATCACGGCATGAAACCATGGTGATTTCATTACCACGAGATGATCGAGTGGAGCGGGCTTCGAGTTGATGGAAGTGGGGATGGGGACGAGTTCACGGCTGTAGGAGGTGGCACTCAAGGTGGTCAGATGGTCGAGGGGGAACTCGGTGGCAGTGACGATGGCTGATATTGCTTCAGGAAATTTTGGGTTCGAATGCTCATATTTTGATTTTTGATCGAAATTGGATTTCTAGGTTTCGAATTTTGATATTGGGGATGAGGGCGACTTGATGGAGGCTAGCATGGAGATCGACGTTGATCAGCGTGGTAGTGCACATTTACGTGCACATGTTTGTGCACTGTAATGTCGCGTTTGGGGTTGTGGGAGAAGAAGATGGAGACCCGAAGATTGCATCGTGATTTGTGGTGTGGGACTCGAAGCAGGAAGGAAAGTGGAGTACTCGGGGTTTTGCTCGGGGAGGTCACTGGGTTTTAGTGTAGTTTACTCGGGTTTGTATAGGAGTTTACTCGGGTATTAAGTATTCAGGGAGTGGAACGAGTTATTTAAGTTGTTAATGTAAAGAAAATTTGGTTTTAGGAATAAAGTTTTTAAAATGAAGGATAAACTAGTTTCAAAACTAAAATTTGCTTCAAAGCTATGTTTTAAACGAGTTTTATGTTTTGAAATATAAAAGTTTTTAAAATGAAATAAGTGAAAATTTAATAATAGGATTGTAATAAATTTTGTTAAATAACTTTGAAAGTTCAAACATTTTTAATTTTGAATGTTTCAATTGTTTTAGTTAAAATTGATTTCTAAAGTATTTTATTTTAATAAGTTAAATAATAAAGATTTAGGGATCAATAAAAATAAAGATTATCTTAAGTTATTTTGAATTTTGATTTAATTAAAGATAATTAAGTTTGGAAAGATAATTAAGATAATTAGATTATTAACTGATGAAGGTTATTGGTTAATATAATAATTTTAATTAAGACAATGTTGTCTTAATTAAGAATTTTATAATATTAAAAGGTAAGAATCATTTAATTAATTTTAAATGATTAAGTTAAATAGTTAATTAAGAAATTAACTTGTGATTAATTAAGATAATCACTTGGATTAATCTAATATAATTTCTTAGGGAAGTAATTAAAGTAATTAAGTGGTTAATTACTAGAAGTAATTAAGTAAAGGATAATTGCTTTATTAAAAGTAATTAAGTAATGTGATTAAGAGTTAATCACTTTAGTTATTAATTAAAAAATTAATTAATAATTAGTCAAAGGTTTAAATTATTTGATTAATGATTAATTAATAAAAGTATCGAGAGTAATTAATTAAGTGATTAATTACTTGTTAAAGTAATTAATTAAGAAAGAAATTTAATTTATGAAGTAATCATTAATTAATGGAAATGATTAATTAATTATTAATTATTAATTTAAGAATAATTAGTTTATAATTAAGTTTTAATTACTAAATGTAATTAAAGTAATTAATCAAAGGTGATTAATTAGAAGAAATTAATTAAGTATGATTAATTAAAAGTAATCAATCAAATGTGATTAATTAAAAGTAATTAATCAGGTGTAATTAATTAAAGGATAATTGAGGAATAATTATCAGGATAATTAAAGAATAATTAATCAAGGTTGATTAATTTAGAAAGTAATTAAGAGGTAATTACATAGTATAATTTGTAAGTAATTAATCAGGATGATTAATTAATATGGTATTTAAGTAAGAATTACTTAAAATAATTAAGTGATAATTAATCAGGGAAGATTAATTGAAATGGAATTAAGTAATGTGAGTTAATTAATTAATTTGTAATTAATTAATGAATAAAGAAGTTGGATTGAGGATAATCCAAGTATTTAATTAAGGATTAATTTAATTTAAGGATTAATTAAATTAATCAAGTTTGAGATCAAACTTGTTTATAAATAGTTAATGATGCGATGATATATATCATTGGACGAGTTAGTGATATTGGTTGTTGTTGGATGACATTGATTGATGGATGATAATGTGATATGCTATATCTGAATGTGATATATATGCTGTTTTGTGATATGTATTGATGCATGTGATAATAAATGCTTATCTATCTGAGTAGTATGATACATCCATTTATGTTAAGTGATATTTTCTGAAATATCTATTGTTTAAATCCCTTAAGTATAACTTGGACATTAAAATGGCGTTTGGATTCGGTGAGACCGGGATCGGGTTTCCATATTTGGAATCCGAAAACCACATCGATTCCAATTAAACGTAGGTCGTTAATCCAAGTGGAGCAAATGAAGACTCGAGGTGTAAGGGCTATACGTCAGTATAACTCTGTGGGTGATTCCGTAATGAGTTTGACGGAATAGTGCTTATAGATTCGAGATGGTGAATCAGAGTGCAAGAGCTATGGTCGTTGACTATGAGGGTAATTCCAAAATGAGTGCAACGAGATAGTGCCTTCGGTTTCGTTCGAATCCGGAACGAACTTGTATGGATTGAATGCTTTCAGAACATCGTCAGGCGGGCGATGAGCATTCTAAGATAATTGGGCCTATAAAGGTAATCGCAGCCTCAAGCCTCATCAATCGGGAATGGCTAAAACAGGGGAGGTGCAGCAAGGCTTCGTGGGTCGCTCCCACTGGAGAGCGAGATACATCCCTGTCTAGATGTTCCTTTTTATTTCGGCTTTGTGGGCGGTTGGAACTGCAGCCAACTGCGGGGTGGTCTTGTTCGGGACTGTTCAGTAAGGAATGGTTCTGGCTTTGTGTTGTAGGGGATGAAGGAAGTAATCCTCGGTACGGTGATCTAGGCCACGTACTGTGACGGGCGGTACCCCAGTTGCCCTGCCATTGATGGAAACCCATTTTCCCTACGAGACCCTACGGTTTTGTTTGTATTACCCACTTTTGTGGCTAGTAGCTGGAATTTAATAGATGTAACAATTTCGGCTATTTCATATTTACTTGAAAACCCTAGACACTATTATAATATCACTGGATTTCCTATCAAATGTTTTGGTTAGCGTAAGGTAAAAACTTTTCCATATTTATGTGTGGGAAGTCTTACGTGCTACCTTTTGTTTCAAAGGATTTTCTAAAGTTAAGCAATCTTAAACCGTTTACTCACACCAGACCCCTGTCTGACCCTAGTGTTTATTTTCTGTTTTATTAAACTCTTGGGTACTCATATTATATATGAGTAGTCAAGTGATTCAGGTTATCTCTTGACAAATTCTGGAGGAGCTTTGGAGCAGGAGGCTTCAGCGTAAAGATATATAGTTAGAGTTTCCGCTGTGAGTTATTCTGTGTTGATGTTCTTGTATTGTATATTAGACAGAAGTGATATAACTGTCTAAATTGAGATGTATAGTGTGTACTCTGATGTATATGATACTATGTATATGTTCTATATTATATTTAAATCGTTCCGCTGTGAGATTCTGATGGGTTGTTTCTTTTTCTTCTCTTTCTTTTCTTCTTCTATCTCTTTCTTTCTTAATTAGTGATGCGATTTTCTGGTGATAGAAAGTCGGGTCGCTATACTAGTAAGGAATGGTTTCGGCCTTGTGTTGCAGGGGAGCGGGCGTACTCCTCGGTACGGCGATCTAGGCCACGTACTGTGACGGGCGGTACCCCAGTAGCCCTGCCATTGTATGGAATCCAAAATTCAATAAGTGCCAACGGTTTTGATTATATTACCCACTTTTGTGGCTAGTAGCTGGAATTTAATAAATATAACAATTTCGGCTATTTCATATTTACTTGAAAACCGTAGACCTATTATAATATCATCGGATTTCCTATCAAATGTTTTGGTTAGCGTAAGGTAAAAACTTTTCCATGTTTATGAGTGGGAAGTCTTACGTGATACCTTTCTTTTTAAAGATTTTTTTTCAAAAGTTAAGCAACTTTAACCTGTTACTCACACCAGACCCATGTCTGACCCGGAGTTTATTTTGTTTTTCATAAACTCTTGGGTACTCAAATTTTTATGACTAGCCAATGGATTCAGGTTAGCTTTGACGAATTATGGAGGAGCAAATGGAGCAGGAGGCTTCCGCGTTGTAGTTATCTAATTTTCCGCTGTGTTGGTATCTCTGAGTCGTTTGTTTGAGTTGTTTTGTACTGTGTTGTAATAACTAGACAGGTGTTTATAACTGTCTAGTATGTGTTATGTTATCTGTGTAACTCTGATAGTTGTTGTATATCTATGTAATACCTTTGATATTAATATAATTTATTCGTTCCGCTGTTGAGATTCTGTTGTTGTTCTTCTTTCTTCTCTTTCTTTCTCTTTCTATCCATTTCTTTCTTAATTCATGATACGTCTTTCTGGTTAGTGGAAGACGGGTCGTGACAGTTGGTATCAGAGCATTAGGTTGAGTGAATACCTAGGCTCTGGAGTGGTGTCTATCTTTAGAGAGCGTATTTGTATTTTATATATATATATCTATATATATTATTTCTACCTATCTGTTGGGTTACCCATTCAGGTTTTTCCAATATAGGTTATAAAGGTAGATAAGGTAGTGGTTTGTGTAACACAACAACTACCAATGGTTGGAGTTTGAATGTTGAGGTTGGGAGGGTATCTATCGAGACTGTAGACCTAATACCGTCTCGAGTGAGTTGTGCAGTGGTGTAGAGATTTCATCGATCTCTGAAGGTAACCTGTTAAGGTTCGGAGTCTATCTTTGAAGTTGGATGAGTTGAGTTTGGATCTGTTGGTTGGCAGATGTGTGTGATGGTATTTGATACCTCAGGAAGTAGTAGCTGCATGATGAGATGCAGTGACTATGGATTGTGTCTGAAGATGTTTCTTTGGAACAAGTTTTAGGGGATATGTCTGCTTCGGTGTTGTGGCTGAGTTCAGCAGGATGTGGTGGTTGGCTTTGAGGTCCGAGTATCTCGAAGAGCTTTGGATTAGGAAGTCTTTGACTTTGGTGTCAGCAGTTTAGCCCCGAGTGTTCTGTGTGCCAACAGGAAGTCTTATGGTTAGCAGTTTCTGAAGGTGGAGTTCAGAAGCAGCAGAGTGGACCCGTTTCTTTGGTGGAACTTCTGAGTTTTCTTTTATGGATCCGTTGAACCATATTCTGGGATATGTTGTCCAATTTGTGCTCGTGATCATCATCAGCATTTTTCTTCTTTTCCAGATCAGAGTTGTGCAGGGGAAGCAGTTTGGGAGTGTTTCCATAAAAGAAGTAGGATGTTCTTCTGAGGTTTGAAGAGTAGAGTTGTGTATTTAGTTTTGAATTGATCTTAAGGAGATCATTGGGATTAGGTTGTTTTTGGTTCTGCTTGTTTCTTTTTGAGGCATCAGCAAAGGTTGAGCTGACCAGTTAGGATGTAGGCAGCCCAGGATCGTCAGAAGATTTTTGTGGATTAGAGACGAAGGAATTTGGATTTTGGAGTCGAAGATTTGTTTTGGATCTCTTCTGTGTTTTGGTTGGATTGGTGTTTGGTTTTCAAGAGTTGAATTGCCAGTTTGGATAATTCGATTTAATGAGTTTCACGTATCTCTGAGGGAGTACGTGTATGAGTTATTTCTGGTTGTGGAACCAGTTGTTCAGGAAGGTTTGGTTGTTGAGTCAGACTCATTTGTAGTCTGATGTCTAGTTCTATAGATCTAGATGAGTAGAAGCTCTATAGCTTCATAGTTTAGATTGTTTGGATTCTGTAGAGCGAGTATCCCGATATATATATATATATATATATATATATATATATATATATATATATATATAAACTTGAGAAGATTTTATCCCGAATTTTGTTTGGATAATTAAATTTGTTTGATTTGATAAAATTGGTTGCTTTGGTTGTTAGCAAATGATTGATATATGCTTGTGTTTAAATTTAAAATCTTTAATCAGATTATTAAATTATCTTTGCTTTTAAATTTCGGGTACGAAATTCTCTTAAGGGGGGAGGAATGTGATATCCTGGAAATTTTGGCAATATCAATTTAATAATCTGTATTTAAAATTAAATTGATTTGATAAATTCTGTCAATAAAATTTAACTTGATTTAATAATTCAATTAAATAAATGTTTAATTGGTAAATTTCATCTTTTAAAAGCTAATAAATTGCTTTCTATTTATAATGTATATATATGTATATATATTGTAGATAGATAAGTTTTGATTATAGTTTAATAAATAAATAAAATCTTGTTTTTAAATTCTAATATTCATTTTGATAAATTGGAAATTTATTATTTTATTTAATAAATAACTATTTTGTTTAAAATACTTAAAGAATTTCTTTTAAATTGTTTAAATATATTTTAAAGCATAGTTTAAATTTTAATAAGATAAACAAAAGTTTATTTTATATCTTTTTTAAATATAGCTTAATAATTATAATATGGAATTTTTAAATGTATAAATAGCATTTGAATTTGATTTAATTTTGAAATTCAAATGAATAAACATATTTAAATTATGTAAATAAGTTTTCATTTTTATATAAATTGTTTTATGTCATTTTCTTTAAAAAGTAATGCATATACATTTATTTATGAAACTACTTTATATGTATTTAATAAATAAAGAGGATTTCAATTACCTTTAAAATTAAATAAAAAGAGAAAAAAGAGTAAATATGTATAAAACAAGTGTTAACATTTTATGTAACTAGTGAGACAAGTGTGAACTAATAACCTACCCTTATTGAAAAATGTAAGAATTTAGTACATGTGTCATATTTATTTTTAATTTTCTTTTAATTTTAAATAAATCAATTACATTTATAAACATGTTTCTTCAAGTTCTATTCTTTTCCAATGTTCTTTTATTCAAAGTTTAGAAGGAAAGTTTCAGCTAAATCAAATCTGAAACAAATTTGTATTCCAAATTCTCAAAACCCAAATCAATATACTTTAATTCATTTTCAATAAATCAAATCTGAAACCCCTCCTTAATCACAGCAAGCAAATCCTCAAGTTCAAAATGCAAAAGCATTTTCAACCTGTTCAAGCTATCACAGTTTTCAACTACAAAATCTGTTCAAACATGCAAGGCCTGTAGCCATATTTCAAAACCAACTTGCAGTCCTATGTAAAATCAAAATAAGTAGCCTCTGCATTTCTTTGAATCTGGGAATATAAAATGAAATCTGAAGCAAGTTTTGAATGGCCTGCACTTCTTTAGAATCTGGGTTTGCCTTCTGCAATATGGTTTGTTCAAGTCTGCATGCAAGCTTAAAGCAACAGCAAGCTCTCAAGTTAAATCAAAACAAAAAGCTTTTCAGAAGAATTTTTTTTATGCTCTGCTTTCAAAACAGTTTTCAAAACATCAGGTGAGTAACTTCTTTTTCTTAAAATAAAACTTAAGTATAGTCTATGCTTGTTTTATGATTGAAATGAATATGCTAGTGTTTATATACCTGATAGCATGTTGAATGGTGTGTTTGTGAGTAACATTTTTCTTTTCAAAAGTTTAAGTATTAAACTGTTGCTTGATTTATGACTTGTGTATGTTTACCCGGATTTCATGTTGATTTGTATGATTAACCTCATTAGTTTTAAAAAAAACTTAAATATAGTTATGATGATGTATGTTTGTTCTTGTAATAAAGACTGTATTGAGTATAGGAGTAAGATTTCTGTTTTATGATTTACAGTATTCTTCTAAGTTCCAGGTCCAAAGTTTTAAAAGAAAAACTTAAGTGTTTTTTTTTAAAATTAGTCTTTAATAATACAAGAGATTTGGTCAATGTATGTTTAATATATCATAAATGATAAGTTTAAGATTTTGTTTAAGATGAAATGAAAAAAAAATACCTGTAGTTTTACTGGAAACAAAGTTATAAGAAAGTAAATTAAAATCTGACAAAATCCAATTTGATTGTTAGTTTCAGGTATTTGAATCAAAAGTTAAAACTAAATTGTGATTTTTATAACCAAAATTTCAATTTCTAGTTTTGAGATTTATGTGCAATGCTATTTTTCTTCTGGGAAGTAGAAGGGGGAAATTTTTAAACCTAGTTTTTAGGCACTGCATTGATTTGATCTGTGGGGAGTCTACAGGTGACCGAGTGCCTTATTTTTGGAGAGATGGATGATGGGGTAGTGAAGAGGGGATGGCCGGAGTCCCAGAGTCTCCGGTGGCTGGAGGATGATGGGGAATTTCCAAGTTTGGGTTTGAGGGTAAACGGTTGCAGTTTTATTTCAGGTTTTGGGTTGGAAAACTCAAGTTTGATTTGGTGATTTTTGTGAGGTTCTGATGATCGTGGGTGGATCGGGGGTGCAAGCGTTGACCTGCTTGTTTCTTGGGTAGTGGCCGGAGGTGGCCAAGGCCAACGTGCATATGCACGGTGAAGAAGATGGAGTCAGGGTGGATTGTTGGGTTTGCAGTCTTGTTGTGCTCGGGTAACACACGGGAAATTCGAGATTTTGCTCGAAGTTGTAGATAGTTTTACTCGAAGTAAATAAAGGGGAGTCTCGGGTATTTTTAATTTACAGGTTTCAAATAAACCTGCAGTTTTTCTAATTCAATTTGTTATTAAATCTGGAGCAGGGTTTTTAAACAGGAATTTAAAACTTAAATTTAAAAAGTAGAGTTTTCAAAACTGAGATTTGAATTCCATTTTTTAAATTTAATTCAAACTTTTTAAAAGTAAAATGTTTAACAATTTTAAAGGAGTTTAAATAATTGAATTTAAAGATAAGGTTTTAAAATTGGAGTAGAAGATGTAAACATAAGTTTAAATCTGGAAATAAGATTCAAATTTGAATCATGTTCTTGAAAAAAAAAGTTCTAAAAATTTTGAAATGTTCAAACAGCTTTTGATGTTGAATCATATTTTAAATATGATTTGTATCTTAAAGAAATATGGGTTTAAATTCCTTTTATAAAATGAGAAATTTATTAACATAAGTTTCAAAAAGGTTTTAAAATGTTTTTTAAACTTTGTTAAAGGATTAAAAATGTGGTTTTCATTTTAAATTTTAAATTTAAAATGAAATTTGCAAAATAAATTTTAAAGTAATTTGTTTTGAATATTATTTTGTTAATGATAACGAAATCATTAAAAAGGAATGTTCATATTTTAAAATAAATCAAAGATTTAATGATTTGGTTTAATTAAGTAATAAGGTAATTAGATGATTAATTAAT
Organism: Allium cepa; assembly: GCA_030765085.1. Lineage (NCBI taxonomy): Eukaryota > Viridiplantae > Streptophyta > Magnoliopsida > Asparagales > Amaryllidaceae > Allium > Allium cepa. The sequence goes on along the minus strand of CM060939.1, from coordinate 608,425,932 downwards.
TAATTGGTTTAATTAATTAAGTAAGGATTTTGAATTAATTAATTAAGGTTGAAGTTAATTAATTAAGATTAATTTATTTGGGAACAAGATCATTAATTAATTTAGTTATGATTTAAACTAATGATTAGAAATTTATCAAGGGGTTAAGATTAATTAAGTTAAAAACTTAATTAGTGATTAATTAAATGATTTTTAAAGATTAATAAATTTGTGATTAATATTTATTAATTTAAGTTAATTACTTTAGTAAGGTAATTAAAGAAATTGTTGATAAGTTAATGAAGGTCATTAACTTGGGATTATTTATTTATTAATTAATGTAATTAATTTTGATAATTTATTTAATTGATTAAATTAAATAATCATTATGGTATTTGGTTAAGTATAATTACTTTGTGAAGTAATTAAAGTTATTAATTACTCATTGTAATTAATTTATTTATTTGATTAGTTTAAATTAATTAATTAAGTTTAATTAATTTACAATAATCATTTGATGGGTTAGAAAGTAATTAATGAAGGATAATTACTTAGGGAAGTGATTAAGATGAGTAATTACAGAATGTAATTTATTTAAAGTATGAAGAATTGAGATTAATTGCTTGTGTAATTATTATGAAGGATAATTTCTTTGTGAAAGAAATTAATAATTTATTACTTGGTATAATTAATCTAAGTAATTATTCATTAAGTTCTTTGGAAATAATTAAGTAATGTAATTAATTAAGGATAATTAATTACTAAAAAAATATAATTAATTATTATATATAATTAATTTAGGAGTAATCAATTTACTCAATGTAGTAATTCAGAATGTTTAATTACCGAAGTTAATTAATCAAAGTAATTAATAATTAAGGTTAATTACTTAATAAAGTAATTAATTAAAATGTAATTAGGAATCATTAATTAATATAATGATGTAATTAAAGATTAATTAATTGACATTAATTAATTAATGATAAGTGATTAAAGAAATTAATTAATGTAATTAATTAAGGATTAATGTGATTAATTATAAATAATTAATTAATAAAAGTAATTAAAGGTTAATTACTGTATTTAATTAATGAAAATTAAATTGAGAAATTAATTACTTGAATGTAACTAAAAGTTGATTGATCAAGGGTGATTAATCAAGGATGATTAATTAGTGGTTAATTAATTAATTAGTTGATTTGTTGTAATCAATGGTTATGTAAGCAGGATTATAGATTGAGGTAATTAATTTAATTTACTTTGAATTAATTAGAGATAATGTAATTAATTTAATTCATTTTAAATTAATTATATATGGTGTGATTATAAATCCTTGTTTATATATGGATGATATAGATTTCCTTGAATGGTTTGAATCTCATATATGAGATTAGTAATGTTGTGTGATATGGATGCATTGGTTGCATTGTGATGATGAATTGGATTATCTTCTGATAATGATAATATGGATTATCTATGGTGATGATTATCTATTGTGATGATATAAATTATCTATCTGTGTGTATATAGATAGTTTCAATTGAATTGTTTTAAACTTAAAACAACTTGGACCTAAAAGACACGTTTTGGATTTCGATGAGACCGGGACCGGGTTTCCATATTTTGATATCCGAAAACCACATTGATCCAAATTAACGATAGGTCGTGAATCTCAAGTGAAGATGAAGATTCAGAGTGCAAGAATTATCGTCGTTAACTCTGAGGGTGATTCCAAAATGAGTGTAACGAGATAATGCCATCGGCTTCGTTCGAACCCGGAACGAACTTGTATGGATTGAATGCTTTCAGAACATCGTCAGGTGGATGATGAGCATTCTAAGAGATGTTTTCTCTAAAGGTAATCATAGCCTCAAGCCTCACCAACCGGGAATGGCTAAAAAAGGGGAGGTGCAGCAAGGATTCGTGGGTAGCCCCCACTTGAGAGTGAGATTTACCCATGTCTAAAAGTCCCTTTTTATTCGGCTGTATGGGCGGTTGATTCGCGACAACTGCCGGGGTTGTCTTGTTCGGGATTGTCTAGTAAGGAATGGTTTTGGCCTTGTGTTGCAGGGGAGCGGGCGTACTCCTCGGTACGGTGATCTAGGCCACGTACTGTGACGGGCGGTACCCCAGTAGCCCTGCCATTGTATGGAATCCAAAATTCAATAAGTGCCAACGGTTTTGATTGTATTACCCACTTTTGTGGCTAGTAGCCGGAATTTAATAAATGTAACAATTTCGGCTATTTCATATTTACTTGAAAACCCTAGACCTATTATAATATCATCGGAATTCCTATCAAATGCTTTGGTTAGCGTTAGGTAAATTTTTTTCCATGTTTATGTGTGGGAAGTCTTACGTGATACCTTTCTTTTTAAAGGTTTTTTTCAAAAGTTAAGCAACTTTAACCTGTTACTCACACCAGACCCTTGTCTGACCCGGAGTTTATTTTGTTTTTCATAAACTCTTGGGTACTCAAATTTTTATGACTAGCCAAGGGATTCAGGTTTGCTTTGACGAATTATGGAGGACCAAATGGAGCAGGAGGCTTCTGCGTTGTAGTTATCTAGTTTTCCGCTGTGTTGGTATCTCTGAGTCGTTTGTTTGAGTTGTTTTGTACTGTGTTGTAATAACTAGACGGGTGTTTATAACTATCTAGTATGTGTTGTATTATCTGTGTAACTGTGATAGTTGTTGTATATCTATGTAATACCTTTGATATTAATATAATTTATTCGTCCCACTGTTGAGATTCTGTTGTTCTTCTTTCTTCTCTTTCTTTCTCTTTCTATCCCTTTCTTTCTTAATTCATGATACGTCTTTCTGGTTAGTGGAAGACGGGTCGTGACCATAGGTACATTTAACTCTTCCAATGGAATACTATCAGTTGGACTATGGAGAATGTGACCAATTCTATCTAAAGACAGAAATACTTGCCGATCGCAAGCTAAACTCCAAACGCAATTATCACGATTGCGTGGATTTTGATGGCCTAAATTCAAATTTGCATAAAAAAGTTTTACCAAAGTATGATTAATCTTGAGATTATTTTGATTGTGGTCAAGAAGAGACTCTAAACGGCTTCTCCTTGCAAGCTCTTGAATTCTATATGGAGCAACATCGGGAAAGACAACAAAAGAACCTTCGAAAAAGCGTGTTTAATTCATTTTGTTCCATCTTTGGACGGCTGTAGCATCATAGAGCCATTGAGCAATTTCAGTGTCAATTGGCTCAGAGGAGGAGGTAGAGTCATGTTTAGATCTTTTAGGTTAACGTGGAGCCATTGGAAATAATAATGGAGTAAAGGAATTTGAAATTTCTTGGGAGTTAGGGTTTAAGAAAATTGAAGTGAGAAGGTAAAAGTAAAGAGTGAAAGAGGAGATAGTTGGTTAGAGGGTTAAAATGGTAGGTGAAATAGTGTAAAAAAGGCTCAGGTTACCATTCGTCGACTGGTCATATGTGTTAGTCGACTAATTCTTATCCTGAAACTCTAGTCGACTGTCCATAATATTTCAGTCGACTGAATATAGGGTGAATGCTTTCTATTTTATGATTCAGTCGACTGGCCATATTCGTTCAGTCGACTGAATATAGTTTGAAAGTTTGCTGTTTTCAGATTCAGTCGACTGGTCGAATATGTTCAGTCGACATAATTCTCTTCTTTGCAGCATTTATAGTATATTTTTGCATAAAAATAATATATTCAATATACATAAATAATGTATATAAAATAGGAATGAAATTAATTAAAAAATATTGAAAGAAAAATAAATTATTTGGATGAAGGGGTGGATGGAGACTTCGAGTTGTCTGGTTCATCCTTCGTCTTCTCTTCATATGGTTTCAATGATGACCAGCGATTTCCACGCTTCCATGAATTCGGGGACACAAGTGAAAGTTGTGGTGACAAATCCCATGGATTCCAAGAGGAAGAGGGTGTAGGTTGATGAACCGCAGATGAAGATGACTCGTAGAATCTCCATCCAAGCTGCTCTAGAAAACTAAGATGTCTTGAATTCATCTTTTGTTCATAGTACATCTCACGTTGAATCGCTATAGATTCCCTCTGGTAATGATGTAAATCATCAATTTTGTGTTTTGTTTGAGGAGAACCAAAGAACAGAAAACGTCGCGCCTTCTTTTTTTTAGAAGTATGGCCAGTGTGATAATTTGATGGTCTGACGGTTCATGATTTGGTGTAGGTAAAGTTGATGAACCGGATGAAGGTGTTGAGAAGTCAATAGAAGAATATGCAGAGCCATTAGATGAGTTTTCTTGTAAATACATTGTAGTAGAAAAAAAAATTATGATTGAAGCAAATATGATGGGAAGGTAATAACAAAACTCTGGAGATATATATAATAGAAAAAGCAGTTAAAGGTTGACGGATTAATGTAAAATCTTAAAATTAATTAGAGGATGAAAACAAAACAGAAAACTTTATGGCTGAGAATTGTTCATAAAACATAAAAAATAGATAAGGAGAAAATTATAGTAGAAGTAGTTGTGAAATAGTAAATGGTCAAATGGCAGACATAGGATTACCAAACTCAAGGTGCTGAGTTCGAGTACCAGAAAAAAGTATTATTTTAATTATTATTATTTTAAATTACTTTAGAAATTTTACAATTCTTTTAAAGAAATTATACCTAATTCTCTTCTTATTTTTATAAAACAATTTTCATTTAATGGTTTAGTGAAAATATCAGCTAACTGATTTTCAGAATTTACAAATTCTAAATTTATTATATCCTTCTCAATATTATCACAAAGAAAATGATGACGAATGTCAATATGTTTAGTTCGTGAGTGATTAACAAGATTTTTTTGGATAAATTTATTGCACTGGTATTATCCCAATATATTATAGATTTATTTAATTTTGTATCAAAATCTTGTAACGTTTGTTGCATGTAGGTTACTTGAGCACATGTTAAAGCTGTAGATATATATTCTGCTTCATATGTCGATTGTGAAACGCAATTTTGTTTCTTGCTAAACCAAGATACTAAGGATCGTCCAATGAAATGACAAGTTCCACTTGTACTTTTTCAATCTGTCCGACTTCCTCCAAAATCAGCATCACTATAAGACACTAATTCAAAAGGACATTCTTTTGGATAAAATAATCCTAAGTCATTGGTTTTGCTAAGATAACGAATTATATGTTTTACTACTCGCATATGTGATTCTTTAGGATTTTCTTGAAATCGAGCACATAAACAAACACTCATCATAATGTCAGGTCGACTAGTAGTTAAATAAAGTAATGATCCAATCATGCTTCGATATAGTTTTTGACCGACACTCTTACCATTTTTATCTCTGTCAAGATGTATAGTTGTACTCATAGGAGTTGGTTTGGCAGAAGTGTTTTCCATACCAAAACATTTAATTAGATTATTACAATACTTTTCCTGATTAATAAAAATGCCATTTTGTAATTGCTTGATTTGAAGTCCAAGAAAATACGATAGTTTTCCCATATGTGATATTTCAAATTCATTTGTCATAATAGTCAAAAATTCCTGACATAATTTTTAATTGTTGAGCCAAATATAATATCATCAACATATCTTTGTATAATTAAAATATCATGTTTGGTTTTCTTAACAAGTAATGTTTGATCAACTTTTCCAATCTCAAAACCAGATTCTAGTAGATAGCTTTTAAGTCGGTCATACCAAGCACGAGGTACCTGTTTTAAACCATATAAAGCTTTCTTAAGTTTATAAACGTGATTTAGAATTTTTTTTCATGAGTAAAAAGAGGAGGTTGTTCGACATAAACATCTTCTTTTATATATCCATTTAGAAAAGCACTTTTAACATCCATTTGATATAATTTAAAGTTATGAAAACATGCAAAAGCTAATAGAATACGTATAGCTTCTAATCTTGTGATAGGAGCAAACGTTTCTTCATAGTATATTCCCTCTTCTTGATTATATCCTTGTGCTACTAATCTAGCTTTATTTCTAATGATGTTACCTTGTTCATCAACTTTGCTTTTGAAAACCCATTTTGTACCAATGGCTGATTGATCACTTGGTCTAGGAACTAATTCCCAAACTTTGTTTCTTTCAAATCGATTTAGATCTTCTTGTATAGCTATAGTCCAATAGTCATCAGTTGAGGCTTCCTTAATATTTTTAGGTTCTATATTAGAGAGAAAATCTATATGGCCCATTTGATTTAATTGATGTCTTTTTCTTACATTTGAATTTACTTCTCCAATTATATTTTGAACATGTGATCTCTAAGAATTCTTCGAGGAGATCTTACTATATTTTCATTTTGAACAATGTTTTCAATTTCTCTAGTATTATCAGTATTATTATTTTGAAAAATAATATCATCATCTTCTGAATTATTTGTTAAAATTTGATTTGAATTATTTTCCAAGTTTGTAAATTTAGAAGAAATTTTGACATTTTCATCGAATGAAACATGAAGAGTTTCTTTGATTGCTTTAGTTCTTGTATTAAAAACTCGATAAGCTTTGCTTCTTTTCGAATATCTTATGAATATTCCTTCATCGGATTTTGGATCAAACTTGCCAAGCTGGTCTTTAGTGTTAAATATAAAACATTTTGAACCAAAAACTTTGAAATATTATATATTTGGTTTTCAACCATTTAAAAGTTCATACGGAGTATGTTTTGTTAATGATCGAATAGAAACACGATTCAAAACACAACAGGCAGTTGAACAGCCTCTGCCCAGAAATGCTTAGGTGAAGTGCTTCCTTTTAATAATGTTTGTGCTCATTCTTGTAATGTTTTGTTTTTCCTTTCTACAACTCCATTTTATTATGGTGTTCTAGGAAAGGAGAAATTATGATTAACTCCTTACTTGTTACAAAAATGTTCGAAAGCTTCATTTTCAAATTCACCTCCATGATTACTTCTAATATTTTTAACTTTTAAATTCTTTATATTTTGAATTGTTTTTACAAAAATTTTAAATTTCTCAAAAGTATCACTTTTATGTCTCAAAAAAATAGTCCATGTATTTCTTGAAAAATCATCTACAATAATAAACACATATCTACTGTGATTAATAGATTGAACTTGAGTAGGTCCGTAAAGGTCCATATGTAGTAGTTCAAGTGGTTGTGTTGTAGATATAATTTTCTTAGGTTTAAAAGAAGATTTTGTTAATTTTCCTAACTGATATACATCATAAATATTATCAACTCTGAATTTCATATCAGGTAGTCCTTTAACAAGTTTATTTTTAGCTATTTTATTAATATTATTAATATTTATATGACAAAATCTTTTGTGCCATAGCCAAGAATCATTCTATATAGCTACTAAACTCATGTTTGTGTTATAATTTATATTCATATTTAAAATATAAATATTTCTGTCTCTTATACCTTCAAAAATTAAATTTTGATTTTTATCAGAAATAATACATTTATTTTCTAAAAAAGATATATTAAAACCTTTATCACATAATTGACTTGTGCTCAATAAATTATGTTTTAAGTTTTTAACTAATAAAACATCAGTAATGAGAGGTGAGTTAGAGATACCGTTATTGCTTACATCGCCTTTGCCGATGACATAACCTTTTGAATTATCTCCAAAAGTGACCGATCCTCCATTTGAGTAGACTATGTTTGTTAACATGTCTTTATTACCAGTCATGTCTTTTGAGCAACCGCTGTCTAGAATCCATTTTCCTCTCTTTTTAAGTGGTACCTGCAAAAAATAAAGATTAAGATGGTACCCACTTTTCTTTTTAGGGTCCTAAGAGTTAGATCTTAGGAAACCAAACCCAAGAAGTTCAGAATTCCCTTTATAAATGTAATTCTTGTTTTTATGAACTGTTTCTATAACTGTTTTGATATGCTTATTGCTAATTAAGTTATTATTTGTTTTTAGGAATCCATATTTTAATAGTTTTCAAATCTTTAGAAATTGTTTTCTTAATATCTTTTTTAATTTTGTTTTTAAACTTATTTTTAAACTTTCCAGATTTCTTTGGATTTTCAATTTCTTTTATTCTAATACCATTTTATTTGAAGTAGACCGAGAATTTTCTATTATTTTAGAAAGATTTTCTTGTCCATTATTAAAATTAGAAATATTTTTATTAATATCTTCTGATTTATTTTTGAGACTAGATTTTTCTATCTCTAATACTATAGTGTTGGATTTTAAATCATTAATTTCAACTAATAAATTATTATTTTTATTTTTCTGAATTTCTAATTCCTGAGTTATCATAGAAAGTTGAGATGCTAAATTAGAATTAGATTCTTGAGAATTTTCAAGTTCTTCTTCCAGAATTTTCTTTTCATCTCTAAGCATACTAATTTCTAATTCAGATATATGTAGTTTTCCTTGTAACTCCTTATTTTGCTTTTTAGCTTATTTTACAAAATTCACTAGTTCTGAATTAAGTTCAACCAAATCTTCAAAAATAGTTCACTTACATCATCATTTGTAGCCATGAAGCATACATTTGCTTGCTCTGTATCACTTTCACTGACGCTCTCCGCTGAAGAAGAATCTGAATCATCCCATGTTACTGAAAATGCTTTCTTCTTGTTCTTCTTGAATTTATTTTTCTGTTTCTCTTGACGATCTTTCTTCATATGACCCTTTTTATGACATTCATAACATTCCATGACATAAAATGTTGGTTTATTGCTATTATTGTTGCTAGCGTTATTTTTGTAACTCTTGAACTTGTTATTCTTTTTGAATTTCAAAAACTTTTTGAAATTTTTAGCAATAAATGCCATATCCTCTTCATCTTAATCAGAGTCTTCTTGTTTTGCTTGAAATGCTAGATTCTTCTTATCCTGTGCTTGAACTTTCTATGCCTGCAAATTCACTTCATATGGCATTAGATTTCCTATTAATTCTTCTAGTTTCATAGTAGAAAGATCGTTTGCTTCTTCAATAGCTAGGACATTTCTTTCATATTCATCCGTTAAAGAGTTTATGATTTTTGATACTATATCAAAGTCAGAAATTTTTTCTCCTAGTGCTAATAGTGAGTGATATATATCTTGAAATCTAGAGTATGTGTCATTTATATTTTCGTTTGATTTCATTTTGAAATTTTGAAACTGATTTTTCAACATAGAAATTTTTCTTTGTTTAACTTTGTTAGTTCCTTCATGAGTTACTTTTAGAGTTCACCATATCTCATAAGCAGTTGTACACATACTGACTCTATTAAACTCATTTCTATTAATACACAAAATAACATGTTCACAGCTTTAGCATTTGAAGTAGCATCAGCTTTCTCTACAGCAGTCCAAGTTGAAAAATCTTCTGTTGGGATAGTATATTCATTTTGAGCAATGTTCAAAGTTTCAAAACCATTAGATGGCATATATATTCTCATTCTAGTTGATCAGTAATTATAATTCATGCCATTGAATAGTGGAGGTCGTGCAGTAGGTTGACCTTCAATAAAACTATTGTTAATGACAGTGCTTGTGTTGGTGTTATTTCCATATTAGCAAAAGGATTATCAAATAACTGTGTTATGGTTATAGGATGTCTTGCTCTGATACCAAATGAAAGTGACTACTATATTGCTAGTCATCCCTTAGGATCATATAATATGGAATGTATTATAATCTAAATGTGGAAACAGATAATAAAGTAAATAAGAATAAGCACACTAGGAGTTTTTATACTGGTTCGAACTTCCCGTTCTACGTCCAGTCCTAGACTTCCCTCTGGAATTTCTCATAATAACCCTCACATAACCCAGAGGAATAGGCACACAACACCTGAGCAAACGAACATGATTTTTCCACCTCAACAACCGAAGAGGACTTTTCCGCCTGATACAAACTAACAGGACATTTCCACCTGATACAAACTAACAGGACTTCAATAGTTTCAATAAAGTTGTTTGACACTTTGTGTTCTTGATAACACTAATTTGTATTTGATAATATACCCTTCCTATAATCTTTTCCTCAAGTATATATGTTTGTGTAAAGATTTAGAAAGGAAAATATTGCTTTGAATCGTAGAAAATGTTAATTGATTCAGAGATTCAAGCAATATATGTAAACTGTGATTGCTTTTCAGAATGCAGAGATAGTAGAGAGTATGATCAGAAAATCAAATGAAATTCAGTGATTTGTGATGTGAATCTTATGTATTTGTATAGTAGATAAACAGCTGCAACCATTCACGAAGAGTTCTGACCAAAAGAAGTATCCATAACTCTTCAATTTAGATCGTGTCTCTTGGCAAATGGAAGTGTCTGTTCAGAAAAATAGCCGTTGGAAAAGTTTAGTCGATTGGCCCAAAACGATCAGTCAACTCAATATTCAAAGTTAGTGCAAAACAGAGTGTTTCTGTGCAACTGAGCAGGTTCAGTCCACTGGTCATATATGGTCAGTCGACTGACCTGACTGTCAGTGCACAATTCACATAAATTTTGAAGATTTTGAAGCTCAAAACAACTTTGATTTGTGTGGACTACTTGAGGATAGATTTTAACAATTCTAAGACTAAAAACTTCGAAAAATAAACATACTATACTCAGCTTTGTAGTCTTGTCTCCTTTGTAGTTTAACAGCATATTTCTTTCTCTTTTTTTTTGTCGCTTGTCCATATAGTCTCATTTACTGATTTGTTTAAGCTCTTTGTCACGAATCAAAACTTATGATTCAACACCTACATAGTGAATTCAACTATAAAGTCTGCCGGTGCTTATCCCTGGATGGCTGTCTAAGGGAGATAAATGAGTCGAATTGGCTCATTTCGATGTTCCACATAAGTAACCTTCCAAACGTCTCATGTCACTGTAGGACCAGTCGTAACGGCTGATTGGTGTAAACATTGATGGAATGAGCCTAAAACTAGGGGCAAAGCTTTCATGAAGCACTGAACAAGTAGTACGCCTATTTCTATATCTTCGGGTAGTTCCTTTCAACTCCTATTAATCACTTGCTAATATAATAGACCGGTCTCTAAACTCGATTCTCCTCGCAACGTAGTGCGACACTAATAGCCTGTACCAACATGGCTAAGTAGATATACAAGTCTTCATGATCCACCGATTTTGACGGGATGGGAGGCCTCTCTAAGTGGTTCACTAAAGATTGGAATGCGTCTTCATAATACTACATCAATTCAAAGTTCCTTTTCCCTCTCCTAATTAAATCGAAGAAAGGAATGCATTTATTGGTGGCTCTGGAAATAAATTAACCTAGGGCGGCAGTTTTCTCATTCAAGCTTTGTACTTATTTGATGGTTTTTGGTGCCTGAATGTTGCAAATTGCTCAAATCTTCTAAATATTAGCTTTGATTCCATAAGCATTGATGATGAAACCCAAAAACTTTCTCGATGCCATGCCAAAAGAACATTTCAGAGGATTACTTTTCATTTTATAATATCATAAGACATCGAACATTTTTGCTAAGTGTTTAATGTGGTTGCTTGATCGTCATGACTTCACGAGCATATCATCCACATATACCTCCATTGTTTTTCCAATCCTATCTTTAAAATTTGGCTGACCAAGCATTGGTAGGTTGCTCCAGCATTCTTCAATCCAAATGGCATCACCACATAGCAAAACAATCCAACATCAGTAATGAAGCTGGTGTACTCCTGATCGAGAATGTGCATAAGGATTTGGTTGTATCCAGAGTACGCATCCATGAAAGATAAAAACTTGTGTCCCACAGTTGAGTCTACCACCTGGTTGATCCTGAAAGGGGAAAACTGTCTTTTGGACACGTCTTATTAAGTCCAAGTAATCAACGCATGTCCGCCATTTTCCATTTTCCTTTCTCATAATTATAGGATTGGATACCCATTTAGGGAAGAGGGCATCGCAAATAATCCCATTATCTTTGAGCCTACCCACCTCCTCTTTAAGGGTAGAAGATCTCTCTGGATCCATGCCATGCCTTTTCTTTTTTACTGGGACAAGCTACGAATCGATATTTAATGCATGGCTTGCAATGACTGGTGAGATCCCCCACATGTCAGAATGAATCCAAGCGATTACGTCAAGATTCGCTTGGAGAAACCGTCAAGTTTTCATCATCAGGGGGCTGAGCTATGATCCAATCTTTAATACCCGTGATAGGTCATAATGGATGACCGTGATGTCAATCGTCGGCTCAGCCGGTGCAACCTTGGTTTCTTTAGGTTCCTCCTCATCATCCCTTGGATCTATGTCTTTATAGAACCGACTATGGCACCCGAGCCAAGGCCAGGCACTGGTTGTCAATCTTCGTGGCTTTGATGTAGAGAGGCTTTCCCACACCCTTGCATTTCTCCTTCCATTGAGTATCACTCAGTTCAACCACATAGCAGGCACGTCCGGTTGTCGGATCACCATACACAACTCCAACTGTTATTAGTTGGGACTTCAAAGTCAAACACCATGGGCAAAAGCTGCCCTGAATTCAACTAGGGCTAGTCGACCTAGAAAAGCGTTGTATGGAAAATAATCATCCAAGACAACAAATGGAAACATATGCACTCTCCTACAGTCACCGTTCCCTAACTCTACGGACAGTTCGACATAACTGACAACTTCGGTCGATACACTGTTAAAGCCATGAATGCGGGCTTTAGATGGTTTCGAGTCCTTGGCTTCCATCCTCATCTGATCATAAGCCTTTTTGAAAATTATATTTACGAATCTTCCACAGTCAACCAGGATGCTCCTCACTAAACTGGGGCCGATGATGGCCAAAATGACCATTAGATCAATGGTCGATGCCTCCATCTTGTTTGCATCTCTGTTTCTGAATACATTGTCGTCTGCCGTTGTACGCAGTTGTTTTGCCCCTATCTTCTATACTCGAACAACACTCAAAATTCACATGCTTGATTGCGCTGGCATAACACTCCATCTCATGCTAGCTCTTATCAGTTGGATGTGGTCCTTCGACTATTGTACTGATCGCTAATCTTCTACCAGTCCGTAGAGGCTCCTCAGCCCTGTGCAACACTTAATATCGGTTGGGGTCGGATGTCCCCTACTCGTCATCCTATAAGGCTTTAACAAACTACTGTAATTTTCGCTTCCAAATCAGTTTCTCAATAACATCCTGGAGATGCCTACATTCCTTTATGTTATGACCATAGCATTCGTGGAACCGATAATATTTTCCAACCTACTTTTGCTTCTCCATCGATTCTTTTGGAGGTAGCTCCTATACTGCATGGTGTTGCAGGTAGACAAGTAAACATTCTCTAGGGATGTATTTAGTGGCATGTAAGTATCATATATTAGAATCCTAGACTTTCCACTTTTAGAATCCCTCTTTCGTTCACGGTTTCGGTCATCGCCTTTCTTTTGCTTATTCAATTTATCTTGGAAATTTACTTAAACTTTTCCAAAACTATCCCCAGACCGTTTCACTGCAATGTTACTCTACACTCCCTCTCCACTCTGTCCCATGACATTCTTCTTCCTAGAGCATCTAGCTTCCTCTTTCCTTGAATATTTAGCTGCTTTTGCATAGAAATGCTCCAACGTTGCAAGTGGTTTGCCAGCAAACCAATTGCCAAAGTCAGATTCCCAATCAACCCCTCTCGTTCTGCCATCAATATTGAATGGTCATTCAGATTACTGACTTCTGTGACAGCTATGTGAAATCTTTCCAAGTAATCTTTCAGTGATTCTCCCAGAGCCTAGATCATGCTGGATAGGGACATTACATCTTTAGGGCAAGTTACATGCACATAGAAATGCTCCACAAACTTCGTTGATAGATCATCAAATCTAGAGACAGACCGTAGTGGTAATCTCGTAAACCACATTATTGATATGCCAGAGAGAGTAATAGGAAAACTCTACATTTTGTTTCATCATTAGCTTGTGCAGAATCCATCAAAAATTCATATCTCATGATGTGCTGCCTAGGGTCGGGTTTTCCCTTATAATGAGGCATCGACAACATGCTGAACCTTCTTGGATACTCCGTATATTTGATATTGTCCATGAACGGGGTATGGCTCCATGAAATTCCCCAGTCGTAATTGGTCAAGCCTATGCTTTCCCTCACTAGCTATCTAACCATAGGCAATAAGTCCGGCGTTTGGATGGTTAGAGCCAAGCGGTAGTCGTGCTCCACCATACATGAATGGTCTGATCGATGTCCACGGGACGTTCATGCCTTCTTGGCTCAACATACTCACTATGTATATCATATACGTTCATCATTTTGAGGAGGTAACCGGTCTGTATCCACCTGAACTCCAACATCTAAATCAATCGCAGCAGCTCCCGCTTAGTCTCCAACATGAAAAGGCAAGCTTCCTCCTTTAGGGCAGGGATCGGCACCGATAGGTCTCGACAAGCCAAGTTGGTTTACCTATGATGTCTAGAAGCTTCTACATGATATCCATCAATTCTACGACGCCTGCGTTTGTGATAATCATCTAATGAACAAGAACTCTCAAATGCAGAATAAGGCTTTGGCTTTCTCCTAATTTTCCCATGATGTTGCTCCCTGATTTGATTCATTATATTGATATTGGCTTGAATCACTAGTTCAACTATCGGCGGCTATCCACTAGCTCCTTTAACAGAATATGGAAATTAGCTCTTGTAATGGAGTCAGCCAGATTATGTACATCAACTGGATTAATAGCATTCACATCTACTGGTAGACTGCTCGGGCCTCCTTACTGGATGCTTGTGTTTTCATTTCCTTTTGCGTTCTGAGAGGTAGATCTAGTGTTCCTAACCATTATTGATAGTTTTCCTTAGACTTTTGCAAATCTGAATAGAATAGATAAACTACTTGAAAATAATTCTGGATTTCTTCCAGGGATTTATGTAATCCAATAGTAGTAAAGGGATCCAAATAGAGCTGAGAATCTTCCTTCCCAATGAAAGCACCAAAATGTTGCTCCTAAAATTTGGCATAATCACCCAATAGAGATTGCATAGGAAAATAAATGAAGAAAAATAGAGGAAATAAGCAAATAAAAAATAGAAAATCAAAGCAAGAACAAGAACACAGAGATTTATAGTGGTTCGGCGTTGTTTGCCTATGTCCACTTTGGATAGATAGCTTTATTAATCACTTTTTCAATTGAGAACAATAAGGAACAGATGAAAATCCTTAGTTATAATAAAGTACAAAGCAACAAGCAACGTAAAGGTCCTGAAAATAAACAATCGAGCTTGTATTTATAGAGGAAGACGACGAAATATCTTTCTGAAAATTTGAAATAAGAATCTCCAAAACCATATAGACCCACAAGTAGGATCGCATGGCCCAAATCCTAAGAAATAGGGATGGATACCGATCCATATTTGAGAGAAATTTGGGGGTGCGATCCTTAGGGGAGGTTCCCTATGTTGTAATATGCTTAGCTCCAAGTTTCATGCTAATTGGATTAGTAGAACTTGAGTTATCGCTCGATCATTACTACAAAGTGTGTTGTTACCTAATTCTGGCCGATCCCTATTGAGGGAAGAGGGTCGATCCCTCTTGCTTAGTCCTTTTGTGGTGAGATCCCTAGAGTAGGCTCCCTAGAGTCCCCACTCTTGTTCCTAAAATTTCATATGCATTAGACTTACAGATTTTGAGATATCGATTGTTTTTCGTTGAATTGCACTTGTTTGGATGAAATAGGCCAATCCCGATGATTAAGAGGGATTATAATCGATCCCTTTTCTATGTTAAACTATATTCCATAATCTAAATACTCTGCATTGCATATCTCTCAATTCCATTTGATCACGGCTTCATATTATCCTCTATACTTGATCTTTGGACACCATAATTATTGCTTTGGACTTACCGGCCTTGTTAACAATTGAATCTAATTTGTCCAATCAGTTCGGATATAGCCAGGTCAAAATCTCGGATAACACAGGCCTAACGCTCCCTTCTCTTCACATATGATTTTAGAGCAGTAGCAAAGCACTGCCATTTCTTATTCTCCACTTTCTTTCTAAATTATAAAAATAAGATATTTATATCTGTATTCACACAAACTGGAAAAGAATAGAAATCTAATAAAAATGAGAAGTGAATCAACCATACGCATAGTTGAGGTAATTTATGAATATTTATATATTTGTATATATTTTCTCTCCCAATCCTAAACATCTTCTCAGATATGTAATTCTAATGTATGTATATACCATTTCAATACATATTTCTTGGATTAAAAAGGATTTAAAGAGGAATTTATGGTTATACTTTAGATCTGGATATTTGGATCGCTTTTAAAAGATGAGTGGAAAATTTTATATATTGTTTATGATTTTAAATCTATTCCTTTGGCATACATTTGATTTTTATGCCTAAATCAATTTTATTTGTGAACTGTAGGCTTAAATTAGTGTAGAAAACTATAGCCTACATAATATTGTTTTAGATCTAATTTGAAATATCTTTACACCTAGATCTGGAAATCAGTCCCATTATTCTAGACCTGTACTTCAGTGTAAAATAGGATTTTTGGATTGTTACCCAAATTTATGCTAAGTTGTGCATTTTCCATAGTTTAATTTATGGGAAGAACATACGTTTGATTTTTATAAATTTGTTTACTTTAAAAGGTGACACTTGATTTAATAGGGAATAAAACAAAAAGGAAAGAGATGTATAAAGTACAGATTTATTCTCCATAGTTTACACTATTTATTCCAAATAAAAAGAAATTATCCATTCATTGTAATTTCAAATGTAGTAAATCTTTCCTATTTGTGTTAAACTAATTTGTGGAAATCATAGCCAAAAATCAGCCTAAGGAATTTAATTACAGCAAATTAAATATGAAAAGTATATTCTAGTTACATATTTATGACTAGAATATATTTGGTTATGAGTAGGCAGTTTTTTAGGCGGTTTATACATATTTGTTGTGTTAATAAACAAGAACAACGTTTATTCATGCGTTATTTATGCGTAACGTTTGTTAGTTATTGTTATATCTAGGGAAGAAAATAGACGGAACTAGGAAATGTAGTAATTCTTATTAATGGTAAATAAATTAGGAATCATCAATAATTTATAGGAAATAAATGTATATAACCCCAATTAATGAGCAATTAATGGGAAATAATAGATAGGATTAGATTAGGGGTTATAATTGGTTTGTATGAGAATTAAAGACCGCAACTCTAATAAATGAGAAATTAATGGAAATAAGTTAGGAGTCATAATTAATAGGGACAAGTAGATTAATGGGACTGATATAAATGGAATAGACATAAAAAGGTTACTAATTCAAAATCAGTAATCATATATAAACATCTTAGAAAATGTCAATTAGGGTTTTGTGGATAAATTGACATTTATGAGCATAAAAAGGGGATTTATGGGTAGATATGCATTTAAGGTAAATCTTATTGCCTTAAATAAATAGAGAGTTAACAAGCTAAGTCCAATGTCAACCTAAGATGGTATAAGTAAAGACTTAGGATGGTTAATTGGACTTAGCAAGTTAGTGATGCAAGGTCAGTAGAGTCATCCAACGGAAGACTACCCTTCACTTTGAGGCTACCAGTTGTCAGGTGAACTTGCTACTAATGTGAGATATCAATAGTCCAAGGACCCATGTCAATGTGAGAGATTAGTCCTTTTTTAACTGTAAAGTGTTAAATTGTCTAAATTTGGAATTTGGAGTGGGGAGGGATATCTCCATTGGGGTTCGCTTTTGGTTTGAGACATTAAGTGGTTGTCGGGTCCACCTCTCTCCTAGAAGGAAATATTAAGTAACCTAGTGAGATTCCAAATAAACAAGGATGTCTCTATAAGGGTTTACTCCAGTGTTGAGGTATGGTATTAATTGGCTAATTTAGGGCCCGCCTCCCTATCGAAATAAGTAACCAAATGAGATTTCTTATTTATAATTAAGACTGATAGTGGATATCTTAGGAAGGGTTTGCTTCGGGTTTGAGGTATTGAGTGACTAATCTAAGGGTTCGTCTCTCTCCTAAAAGGAAGTATTAAGTAACCTAATGAGACTGCAAGCGATGCCAGCTAGATAGTACCGATTAGGAGTCTTCCTTGGGGTTGGATATTAAATGACAAATGCCTACCTATAAATAGGTTTTAAATGGTAAGTGGTCTGCCTAGTCCTTATTAATGAGGTATTAAGTAGCTTGGGTACAGTCTTCCACATTGCTAAGGCTGTCATAACAATAGTACCAGTGAGGAGACCCCTTGGGTATAGGTATTAAGTGATATAGGACATGCCTAGAATATAGGATTAAATAGCTAGAAGTCCGCCTAGTCCTTTTAACAGTATTAAGTGGCTTGGGTACTATATCTTACATGGATACGGTTTTACTAATGATAGATGCGGTAATAGTTGGATATTAAATGTTAGAAGCCTTAAATGGTGGTTAGAGGTCTTTGTAGCAAGGACACACCAACCATTGACAAGACTATTAGAAAACCAACTTGGGAGTGGTTTTAAATGATGAGGTTTAACTTGATTGAGGTCTTAAATGGCAGTCTGCCTATTTCTCTTTTAAAAGTATTATGTGGGGATTATAAAAGTCCGCTTCATATTTAAAAGTATTAAGTGGTAAATGTGTTTGGAAGTATTGAGTGGTTAATAAGGCTTCGTCAGTATTTTGTACCTTGTGAAGCGGTAGGTAAGTCATCATGTGTGCAATGCTTGGTTAAATTAGAATTGCTAACCTTAATAGACATGAAAATTGGATGGGAACCAATTGGTATACATTTATGTTATGAACAGTTTATAGATTTTTCAGTCACCAAAATATTGTTCTAAACCCCTCCTCATTACAACCCACAAGATAGATTTAGAGGAACAGGTCATTGAAGCTGGATGTGTTCATTTGTTGGAGAAGTCTTCTTTTATTTCATGTTCGATGCTAATGTGAAAATCTTCTATCCAAGGAATACCATTAATTCCAAGGTAGTAGTCATAATCATTATACTTATCTTTTTATTGTTTCCGCTGTGAGTTTATATTTCTATCAATCTCTGATAATGCTCACGCTTATTTGCAGGTACCAAATCCAACGATCTATGCCTTGATGAACTTGAGTTCCATTTTTGTTGAAATTTAGGCCTATAGACGTATGGGTTGTTACAAGAATTATTGCCAAAAAATAAAATCCTCTTTTCTGCTATATTTGTATCATTCTTTAATCGTGTTTTTTGTTAATCCTTTGTTTGATCTTCATATACTACACCATTGAATTTTGTACACATGGTTATCTTCCGGTGGGTCTTCAAAAAGTAAGGTGTATTGCTAATTATAATGATGAGGTTTTCACTTAAGAAAAGATCATTAAATTCTAAATAAAAATACTTTGAATCCAACGTCAATTAATAGTTGGATTCGCTCCCTAAAGTGGGTCCAACATTCATAGGATGACCACGAATGATGCTTATCTATCATATCTGTAACGTTAGCGATTTTTCGTCCACGAACGCCGACATCAATACGTCCACTGTATCAACTGTCGAGCAATCGAGGGCCGGAAAACCGTACTGTTATGGTTAAAGAAGAAGAGAGAAAAAGAAATAGAACAGAAAGAAAACAACAGAACAATATCAGAATCTCACAATCGCAGCGGAACAACATATAATAAATAAATGAATAATCTTTAAACAAAGAACTATATCAGTTATTACATTACATCACATTACATTACATCATCATCAGAGTGTATCACAACAAACAACAAACAGCGGAAAAGAAATACTATATACTAATAATACGCCATGCCATCCAGCTTGCCTCCAGCAACTCCTGAATTCCAGAATATCCTGATAAACCTTAACTCTTGACTGCCCGTGTGGAAATTGGTGGGCACCCAGAGTTTAGGAAGGAAAACAACAAACTCCGAGTCAGTCATGTGACTGGTGTGAGAACTCAAAAAAGTTTATCTTTAAAATCAAAATAGAGGAATATTTTTAAAGTCAATTCGCAATGCTTTTAAAAATGAGACTACCATAAGGCCTCCCGCACACACACACAATGCAAACGCAGAATCGGAGGAGATTTCTCCTTATGATAGTCAAAGATGCTTGATACGCATTAAAAAAACATTTGATATTATTACTAGTGCATAGTGTAGGAAAAATCATTTTTCGAAAATAAAGATATAAATCTTAGCCAACATACGACCATTATCGTATGCCTACTATAGCTACCATCCAAACAGTGGGGCGCCACCATAAGTGAATGATAGGTTCTACAACTAAAATCGTACAAGATCGTATTGTTTCTTTGGATTTCCAACAAATGGTTAGGCCAAGGAACTTCCCATTGCCACATGAGAACGCCTCTGAAAGGACGTCCCCGAGAACCTAACCGGATCTCTGCCAACACAAAGCCGGGTTACCCCTAACTGGGTAACTACTGACACGAGTATGCCATCCCCCGGTCCTTTAGGACCTTTATCCGAGCGCTCGTAACCAACATCACACCAAAATAATAAAGTGTTTCAACATGAGTAAGTATCTGGGCTCCATACCATGATACCACCCTTTTCCAGAAGGAAATGCACATACCCTAAGGGGCGCTACTCCCAATAACCTTGCCGCATCTTTCCTGTTTTGACCATTCCGAGGTGTGAGGCTCGACGAAGTCTCGTCCACAAAGCCACACTTTATACAAAAGCTGTGCTTTGGGTCAACAAATGATCAAAGAAATGATCACAAAGATAAGTGATCAAACAAATGATCATATCACAAATGATCAAACAATGATCATTTCACAGCAACACTCAGCATGTCACATTACCAAATTGGGAATATATCGCTGATAACATTCAACTACATAACCTCTGAGCTCGTACGTCTCAGAGAAGGATGTTAAGCTAAGAGAATAAATTCTCCGCCACCAACAGAAATATATTTGAAAGAAATCAGCTTTATATCTCAATTTGTAATGTCAGACATACAATCCATACAAGTCTGTTCCAGGCTCGAACAGAACCGAAGGCACTTACAAAGAAGTCCTTGCAATCCGGATATCCACAATCCTGATCGGATTCCCCATCACATATGGAAAACTCTATAACAGAGCAACTCGGTGCAGAGTCAATCGACAGGTCATCCTATCGCTCTTGCAAATATCCGGTCTTCAACACCGGTCTTCAAATGCTATCCATAACGTCGAATCACATATTCGAAATGGGTTATACGACCCCAAGGTCCTTTCCCGGCTAACCCGAATAGTGAGCGCTTATTCAAAAATAAGTGTGGCATTCAAATTCAAACAAATCACAACAAATACCCCTTCAAAGGTAAATATTGATAGTCGGTTATTGAACTATCAATGGATATGCACAACATCACCAGATTCCAAATAATTTTCCAAATAATTTATTTCTCAAAAATATCTTTACAAGATATGTAATTTCAATACCTCAAAAATAAATCAATATTTATTTTTAAACAAATTCCTCTTTCTTTTATAAATTCCATAGTGAATTTACATTTCAAAATATCTACGAATATACGATTTCAATTATTCATTTTCAATTTATCTTCAAAAAGATAAATTCACAAAATATTCACTTTATATTGGAAAACATTTCCATACTTATTTAATAAGTAATTCACAAATCTTTTTATTTTCTACACTTGGAAAATATTCAATATACTTAAATCTAAATTAAGTATATATTTCATTCTTTAAGGAAATCATTCTCTTAAACATATTTATTTGGGCCAAAACGAATGTTGCGTAAAACTTCGTTACGACAACCCAAAATCACCAGTATAGGGATTCGAAATTAAAATAGATATATCAATCCCAATACTATACAAAAAATTTCCTTTCGGAAATCATTTACTATAACAACAGTGTTATAGTCCACCATTTCCTTCTATTTCTCGAAAACATCTATTTCAACAATAAATGTTGAAATCTATGGTTTTGAATCTTAACACATTTAAAACATCGTTAGATCGTTTTAATTCTATTTAAAAACCTCACGTCCAAAACATTTTCTTTAACATATTATTCACTTTTCAAAAACGTGAATATACCTTGTTAACCAATTTCATCCTTTCTATTCATTTTATTTTAAAGGATTATTCACTGTCTAAAACGTGAATATAACTCCATTAACAAGTTACAACAATTTACTTATCAAAATCAGTCGTTTGCGGATTTATAAAACAATGTTTATAAATTCCATTTCTATTTGTTTTATAACAACTTCCTTTTATAAATCTCCTTTATTAACCTATTCAATTTATAATTCAATTATAAACCAAAAGTCCATAATTTTAGTTAAATATTTACAATTTATTTGTTTGCAAAATCGTTCCTTTAACTTCCCAAATTATAAATCTTATAACTTATAAGATTCATTTATTTACCCAAATCTTTTCCTTTAATAACTTTACAAATTTTATAAACCTACTGCTTATAAAATTTCATTTATAACTTCACCATTTATAATTCTATAAATTTCATTCATTTATGAAATTCATTCACAATTCATTCTAACACTTATAAAAATTCATTTTATAATTCCAATATTTTAATTTATAAATTATCAATTTATAAATCTTTTATATAAATCAATTTATATTATTATTTCAAAACGACTTCAAAGTCCCTTATAATTTCATCATTTTGATTTATAAAATAATTAAATTTTATAAATCCTATTTTTAAACTTTTCACAATAAATTCAAAAATCCCGATTTAAACCATTTTATAAAATCATTAACCCCATATTTTCAAAAATCAACTTTTAACTATTTTTCTCAAAAATCATAATTTTTATAACATTAAATTTATAACGTTTATTTATTTAAAATGAATCAATTCCAAAAATATTTTATAAACGTATACTCTTCAAAAATCACTTTAAAAATCCTTTTAACATTCCAAAATTTGGCCCAATGATGCTACATACCAAATAGTCAATCACGACAACAACGACATCATATATCGATATGATAATCAACGAATATCAAAATATCCATAATCAAATAAATACTGTTGAGGAATCCAGTTGGATCCCTCCAACCTGTTTTCCTGCATCTAAAGATGTTAGCACAATACCAATTCCGTTCTAGTACTAAATTATCGCGGTATATAGGATTTAAAATATTATCCGCTTAATAGACGGCGCAATAGGGTCTCATCTGCTATATAATGCGGGAAATCAATTCCAAGTACATAAATAATACCAATTTCACTGTTTATGAAATAATCGCGGTATATGTTTTTAATAAATAACATCCGCTTACTAACGGCGCATAATGTCTATTTTAACAATCAATAGATACAATCATCATTCAAACATACATTCAAGAATTTTAAATCTAATTATTTAAAATTAAAATCGAAACCGATTCGATTGAGTGAGAAGTTCTCACCTTGATTTCAATTTCGTTTTAACGATTTATTTCGAATAAAATTAAACGGACGTTTAATTTTACCCGAAATTCTCACAACTCCAAACAACTCCAATCCAATTCCATAGCGTAGTGCTCGTCGATACGATTCCAACGCAACTGGTTTCATGCGTTTTCGACCTCGTATGAAAAAGATATCGCGTTACAAAGATTACACGAATTTAAACTATATAAATTTACAATTTATTTTATAATTTTCTAAACCTACAGATCCAAGCCGTGCATTCTCCCCCTGATTCATCCAGGCCGTCCTTCATGTTCTTCTCCCCTACGTTCATTTCACAGTAAACAAAACCCATAGCCGCCCCCCTAGGGTTGAATTATGCTTCCTCTCCGACGACATTTACTACGATCAGGTAATGTCATTTGGAAGCGCGCCTCACCCCCTACCTTCGGCCAGAGAGCGGTGCCGCTCGGCCATCTCCTGCTCATCGAATGACGTGTTGAACGTGTGACCTTCACAAGCGATTTCTGGTCGATCCACCGCGAGATTTCCGATCATAGCCGTTGAATATAAGGATCTTGTCATGCTCTACAACTTTCATGTAGAAAGTTTCTCGAATTAAACGATGGATTTGAAGATTTTGAGGGAGAAAGATGAGTGATTTTAGGCCTTAGGTTCCATTAGTGGCGGCTCTGAAGAATTTAGGGTTAGGTTTTAATATTTTTGCAAATTTATGAAGAGAGGGGGCTTGTATAGAAAATTTCACGAACACTATTCATCCCGGATTTTCCGAACTCCAAATGAAGCGTGCCGGTTGGCGTTTCTAAGGTTTACCCCGCGTTCCGAACACAATGGAACGTGTTTCGGGAGCTAATTCGGCCATCTGTGCGAGTTATGGCAATAAACGTTCAATTTAAAGTTAAATCGGTTAAACGATTTTCTAGGCGTTTTAGTTTGCACCGGACAAACGGTAAATCGAATTGACATGAAATTTGAAATCTTACAATGATATCACATTACCGATCCGATGAAACTGGTTTCGTCGAAATCCGAGACAGTTTGAAAAATGACTATTTTAACTCGCCAAATAAATATTAAAAACAATTTCGATGCGTTTCGAGCTGCCACGATCAAACGAAAACTGCGATTGCTACGAAAATTGAAATCCGGTAATAACAAACTATTACGGATCCAATGGAACAAGTTTCGTCCAATTCTGAGACTGTTCGAAAAATGGCTAATTTCACTAGTCGATTAAATATTAAAATATTAAATTTTCACAAATAAACTTTTAATTCGATTTTAAAAGTTCACAAACATCTTTCTAACTTCAATATGATAAAATAAAATTTTACAAATCATTTTCAATCATATTTAACCCAATTTTCTATTATTTCTGTATTTTCACATATTAAATTATCGATTTAATTATTCAATTAAATCCAATTATTCGAAATAAAATTTATTCGACTTATAAATTTCACTTATTAATATTTAAAATTAATTAAATATTCAAATTTTAATTAATAAAAATTCTGGGTCGTTACAATATCCTTCTTATTTGCCTTGGTCGAGTTTGACTTGTGAGATTTATGTGCTATTCGAGTCGCTCTACCGCACTTCTGCTTTTGCTCATTTTTCTCTTGCATGAATGAAGATTTGAATTTTAATGTAAAATTTATTCAACAAATACGCACTGATGTGAATCATAGTGGATTTGGAAATTCCTTTATGAGTCATTTCAAATGCCCTAGTCAAACTGCCATATTTAATGTTTTGGACACTGTCATTCTTAGTCGCTTTCCCACATCTTTTCGTGGGGTTACGGTTTCTAATTTGAATTCTTCAAAATGATTGTTTTTCACCGGTTATGATTCTTCGCATGTTTTCTCGACCAATGACTAGAAATATGTGTTTCTTCCTATAAAACTATCTTCTCCTTTCATTTTCAGCTTTCTTTTTTCTTACTTTTCTTACTACTCAGTCACGTTGAATTATAATTATCAAAAAATTCGACTAAACTTTCCTTTGTTGTTGCTATGGGAGTACTTTATGAACCGTGTAACTTTTTTTTGCTTGTTTTTTATATTGGCACTTTTCCTACAATTGCTTGACTAAATTTCCCCAAGTATTCTTCTATCATGCATTTTCATGCGTATTTAACATTGCATGAATTGTTTATAGTATAAATTATAATCTTGCTTAAATTAAATAATAATTTATGACATTTGGAAAAATTAATTTGATTAAAGTAAATAATTGAAGAAAACGAGGGTAACGACAAACTTTTATGGGTCATGTGGATTCCTTAACTTCTAGATCTTTGAATTTCTTGATTTTCTCTTAAGTAGGCCATATCTACCTAAACACCTAGTTCTGGCATCCTAGATGACTCCACTATGCTTAAACACATTGACACTCCTTTGGTACTCCACCCTCATGAGAAAATAGACTTGGTGTTACCTTGGTTTGGTATCTTTGGGCATGCCACACTAATTCCTTAGGTTATTGATCGCATAAAAAGTCCTTCATCTGGTTTCATGTCTATCATTAACAAAAACATGCGATGGAGTCATTATTTTTCAATGTAACAACCCTATATTTTGTGATTATTTTAATTATATATTTCAATTATATATTTTAATTGAAATTCTTGATTTAAAAACTTTATTTTATTTATTAAAATGAATAATTTTTGTTATTTTAAATATAAATTTTGATTTTGATGTAAATTACGATTCCAAACATGAATAAATAGAATATTTTCCAGAAATGTGAATTCTGGTCAATATGGTCAAACTTTGACTTTTGAATTTAAAAGTTTAAAAATTTTAATTTTTTAATTTTATCTTTTTTCATGAAAATAAAAAAAATTCAAGTATACTACTTTTCGTTTCGTTGAAATCCGATTAATATTGTGAAAGTTATGCTTTTAAAACCATTGCATGTAAATAGTTTTATTTAACAAAATTGTTTATTTTAATTTATATAAATAATATTTTATTTGTCATATCATGTTCTAATTTGAGTATATATGTGTAACATGACATGTTATGTATATATTTTATTTTTAAAACATTTTAAAACTGTAGTTATAATTTTTCTAATGTTTATTGTATATTGTTTACAATTTTTAATTCTAGTTTCAATATAATAAACTATTTTCTTTATTTACTTTTTATTTTTACTAAGAATAATTGTTTATTTTCTTTTTCACTTTATTTTTGTTTGTCTTTTATTTTTATTTACCGATTAATTTTGTTTGTTTTGAATAAAAAGAAATTAGAAACTCAAAGGGACAATGACTTTTCATTAGCTTGCCTTTTCATTATCTTTGACTTTTCATTTCATTCTTTGGCCATACATTCCCTATGCTTAGCCATGTATTTTTTCTTCATTTTCACGTAAGAAACTTCTCTTCACTTTATTTCTCACCGCCATCCCATTTCTGAAATTATTTTGGTAAGTTTTATTGGCTTTTCTTTCTTACTTTTTTTCTTCATTTTCCATTGATTTTGCCTTGATTCTTTCTTATCCTTTTCTTGGCCACTACCACCCTCATCTCCACCGACCACCACCATCACCATACATAGAAGCCACCACTTCCTTCCCCCTTGTCCAGATCTGGCCATGCCTTCATATGAAGTCATCACCTCAAAATTTGCAAAGAGTTCCAACAATCATGCCTAGTCGACCAAAATTCCTCCATCCACTTCCATATCTTGCCTTGGCTACCACCTTAGCCACCACCACCAGCAAGTACACCACCTTTGGCCGTAGCTTCAACCATCACCGGACCTGAACCTTGCATGGCCGAGCCCATTGACCTTTGGCCGAGCTAAGTTGTGCTCAGAACCCTACTCTTTTGCTTTGTCCTTTGTATTCCCTATGTTGTAACTCCCACTACCATCATCATCTCCATGTTGCTGTGTGTTTGATGCTAAATCCGAGCCACTTACCACAACAGCACCATCATGGCCGAGCATAAGATTCCCCTAGGCCTAGCACTTGAGTGGTTAAAGCAAGGTTAAGCCATCTTATTCTTTGTTAATTTTAATTTCCAATCGTTTCAATTTAAATTTTGTGTTGAAAATATATGTTTATATTGTCTTGTTTTATTTGTTGTTTACAAGAGTAACATCTTGGCTTTCTAACATCTTTTCTCTCTACTCACTTAAATCAAAAGTCATGTTGTATTGTGCTTGTCGTGCCTTTGGAATCGTTCTTATATGTCGTAGTGGTCTCTAGCTTTGATAAAGGTGAGTCCTTCTCACTCTGACATTGTTACTTATGAAATGGTAAATGGATGACAAGTGATTAGTAATTAAAATGTTGTGCAAGTTAATGATGATTATATGATATGCTATGCCATGTTATTACCATGTTAACTTTGTTAATTATCACCTGACATATGATATATGATAGTATATTGTGACGTTGACATGTTAGTATAACTGTTTATATTGTTTACGCATATGTTCATACTGCAAGTTCCCTGTTAGAATAGAATCACTATGGGTTGAAATGATACATACCCGAACAGACATTAGAATAGGGAAAAATCATTATGAGCTGAAATGATAGGCTCAAGTGATTTTTATTGTATTTGTATTTGACTTGGGACTGCGGGTTTGAAATGATAGAACCCGGGTTTTCTTTTTAAATTGCGGATTGAAATGATACATATCTGTATCACTTGACCTAGGTTAGAAAATTATTACAGACCTCGTGGTATATTTTAAATGATTTTTATATAGATATGTACTTTTAAAGTATGAAATTTTGACTTAAAAATATATATTTTATATATGGTTATGAGAAAGCTAAATATTAAGTTTTGAATTGTGAATTTAAGTATGTAAATTTGAAGTAAATGTGATTTATGACTTTAAATTTTATTTTTTTAAATGTAAGTACACAATGGAAATTAAACTTAAAGTTTTGAAATGATATTTGAAATAAAATGTTAAGTTTTATTTAATTTATAAGTTAAGAAAACGGTGAATTTTAACTTAATAAATGAATTGAGTTTTTAATTGGATATTTAGTTATAAAAATTTTGTTGTGATAAATCATACGTTAAAATTATTTAAATGTGTAATTTTAAAGTCTAGAAAAATGATTTATAAGTTTAAAATAACAAAAATTTGGAGTGTTAATGTGTCTGAAGTTATAATAAAATCTGGAATTTTATTGATAGCATTTCCAAAAATGCTGTGGTCTTATGACATTATTTTTAAGTGCTGTTGTTTTTGAATTTAGCTATGTTTGGAATAACTAAATATCTATTATGGCCTTTTATAAATGTCGTTGTTCCTGAACTAAACTATTTTGGAAACTATAAGCTACGATAGCACTTTATAAATGCTATCGTTGCTGAAATTTGACAATGTTTTGAAATATTATAGATTTTAACATTGTTTGAGTTATATTTTAAAATGTTAAATGATTTAACTTTTGAAAATTGATTATTTGTGAAATTTAAGGAGTTTTGAATCTAATTTAATATTTAGATTTTAATTTCAAAGGAATTTAAAGTAAATTTGAATTTAAATAATGTTTACTTTGTTATACTTTGTTATGTGTTAAATGGAATGAAATGAAATAAGATAAATGAATTTTTGAATGGAATTTTGAAATGTGTTTTGAAATGATATTTGAAATAATAAATGAATGACATATCTGATTTTAAAATGATATTTAATTTGAATATTTGAATTACAGAATGATAATAAATTGATAATGGATTTGGGAAGGAAATGATTTTGAAATGGTTTTGAATGACATAATCTTTATTTTGATAAAGAATGTGAATTTGGAATGATATTTGATTTTGATCTATTTGATAAATGAATATTTGAATTTTATATAAGTATGAAAGGATATT
Organism: Allium cepa; assembly: GCA_030765085.1. Taxonomy (NCBI): domain Eukaryota; kingdom Viridiplantae; phylum Streptophyta; class Magnoliopsida; order Asparagales; family Amaryllidaceae; genus Allium; species Allium cepa. The sequence goes on along the minus strand of CM060939.1, from coordinate 608,396,772 downwards.
TGGTTTACTTGTAATTTGAGTTATTTGAATGATATTGGATTTATGAAATGAACATTGCAAAACTAAGTAATAACGAAGTTAAATCAGAGTTATATGAAATTATAAAAATTATTTTTGAAATATGGGATGTTAAAGCTTTGAAATATATTAAAAATTGAATTGTTTATTTTGTGGACCAAATTTGTATTTGAAATTGATAAGATTTGAAATGGTTTGTTGGGAAACTGAATTGAATTAAAACTGATGGTTTCAATTGAATTAAGTTGGAAATTTGAAAAATTGGCTTTAATTGAATAAATTTGTAAAATGTAAAGAATTAAAGAAATGTTTCACGATTTCAAACGTATGATTTCGAAATGTTATGATTTCCAAAGTGTAACGATTTCGAGTATTTTGGTTTCGAAAGAGTTATAACTTTGAAAGTATTTTGATTTGAAAGGTGAATATATGTTTGAAATAGAAATGATATCGTATTGATTTGGACATAGTTTTGAAATAAAAATTGTTTTGGTTTCAAAGTATAAACTATTTTGATTTGAATATAGTTTTAAAATAAAACTGGTTTTGGTTTTGAAGTACAAACTATTTGAAAGGAATATAGTTTGGAAATGAAATGATTTGATTTTAAAGTATGAACTATTTTGAAATGAACATGGCGTTATAATAACGATTGGTTATTAAAGAGACCGGGATCGAAAGTTGTCATACTCTCTGCCAACTCCGAAACCAATTTAACAACTATGTACGTGGTGGAGATTCCAGAATGAAGTAGGATGGTGGCGACGTTCTTTAGGTATATTACGTGGACCTGACTCCCGTGAGTTGGCTTAAGGTGGCTAAAACAGAAGCGATCTCGGGCCAAAAGGGGTAGGTCCTCTGGTCGGACGCACTTCTTCGATACTGTACACTTACTTATGGTTGATTTGATGGCCATCCTCCGATTTTGATTGGGAGTGTGTTCCTAGATGGGCGTAGTGGCTGCTACATTACCACCAGCCCGTGTGCATAATTAGTATATCTAGCCTGGCATTGCCTTGTGTGCCGTGTCACCTACCATAGCGAGCCTTGCTACGAGTTTGTTTTTCTCCCATAGCCCGTGGAGTATTTAGGGTAGCCTCCCGATCTGGAGTTATGCTGATACTGGATGGACTACTGGGACTATTACGTGTTAAGGGGAATATTGGGTCACTCCTTAACGCTATTTAAAAGTAAGTTTATTTTACTGTAGACATTATAATAATAGCGCAATATTACTACATAGTAAATAGTTTAACGGATCCTTAAAGAATGGGCGATCCAAAGCATCCTTTAAGTTACTGATGCATTTTGTTACTATTCACTTGAGTTGATTTACAGTTTATAAGTATTTATGTCCTGACTCGAGTGTTTTGTGTTTTTCTTTATGCTCGAGTCAGACTGAGTGATTCAACATTCATGACTGACCTTCGTAGTTGGAGCTTTGCTTGAAGATCCAACCATCTATTTTACTTTCAGTATCCGGTGATTCCAGTGATGTATTCTGATTTGTACCTGATGTATCTCATTACTCTTATGTTGTATCTTGTTTAGCTCTGATGTATCTTATATATATGTACATATATATAGAGTAGCTTCATGAACTAATATCTCTTTTACTTCTGCTGCATTATTATTTACTCTGTGTCTGTGGTTCATTAATTTACTGTATATTCAGAGATTTGCCAAAAAAATTTTACAACGTGGTATTTTGAGCAATTCAAGTCCGACATGTGCGAATGCGAATTGTAACGTCCCGAAAATTTTCGACTTTCGAAAATTCAACATCGATACTCACTTTATCGACTGCCGAGAAATCGAAGGCCGGAAACCCGAAATGTTAGGGTTTAAGAAAAAGAAAGAGACAGAAGAAGAGAGAAAAAGATAGAAAAATAGAGAGAGGAGAAAATAGAAAATAGAACGGAACAGAAAGAAAACAACAGAACAATATCAGAATCTCACAATTCACAGTGGAACAACATATAATAAATAAATGAATAATCTTTAAACAAAGAACTATATCAGTTATTACATTACATTACATCATTACATCATATCATCATCAGAGTGTACAACATCAAACAACAACAAACAGCGGAAAAGAAATACTATATACTAATAATACGCCATGCCATCCATCTTGCCTCCAGCAACTCTAGAATATCCTGATAAATCTTAACTCTTGACTGCCCGTGTGAAAATTGGTGGGCACCCAGAGTTTAGGAAGGAAAACAATAAACTCCGAATCAGTCATGTGACTGGTGTGAGACTCAAAATAGTTTATTTATCTTTAAAAATAAAAATAGAGGAATATTTTTAAGTCAATTCGCAATGCTTTTAAAAATGAGACTACCATAAGGCCTCCCGCACACACACACACAATGCAAACGCAGAATCGGAGGAGATTTCTCCTTATGATAGTCAAAGATGCTTGATACGCATTAAAAAGAACATTTGATATTATTACTAGTGCATAGTGTAGGAAAAATTCATTTCGAAAGTAGAATATAAATCTTAGCCAGCATAGACATTTCGAACTATGCCTACTATAGCTAACTATGTTCAATAGCAGGTTACCGCCACATTCCATAGCAGGTTATACAACTAAAGCCGTACAAGTCTCGTATTGTTTCTTTGGATTTCCAACGAATGATCAGGCCAAGGAACTTCCCATTGCCACATGAGAATGCCTCTGGAAGGACATCCCCGAGAACCAAACCGGATCTCTGCCAACACAAGGCCGGGTTACCCCTAACTGAGTAACAACTGACCGAATATGCCATCCCCCGGTCCTTTGGGACCTTTAACCGAGCGCTCGTAATCAATTCACACAATCATAAAGTGTTTTCAACATGAGTAAGTATCTGGGCTCCATACCATGATACCACCCTTTTCCAGAAGGAAATGCACATACCCTAAAGGGCGCTACCCCTCATAACCTTGCCGCATCTTTCCTGTTTTGACCATTCCCGGGGTGTGAGGCTCGACGAAGTCACGTCCACAAAAACATACTTTATACAAAAGACATGCTTTGGGTCAACAAATGATCATAGAAATGATCACTAAGATAGACGATCAAATAAATGATCTTATCACAAATAATCAACACAATGATCATTTCACAACAACACTCAACATGTCACATTACCAAATTGGGAATATATCGTTGATAACATTCAACTACATAACCTGTGAGCTCGTACGTCTCAGAGAAGGGTGTTAAGCTAAAAGAATAAATTCTCCGCCACCAACAGAAATATATTTGAAAGAAATCTGCTTTATATCTCAATTTGTAATGTCAGACATACAATCCATACAAGTATGTTCCGGGCTCGAACAGAACCGAAGGCACTTACAAAGAAGTCCTTGCAATCCGGATATCTACAATCCTGATCGGATTTCCCATCACATATGGAGAACTCTATACCGGAGCAACTCGGTGTAGAGTCAATCGACAGGTCATCCTATCGCTCTCGCAAATACCGGGTCTTCAACACCGATCTTCAATGCTATCCATTACGTCGTATCACTATTCGGAATGGGTAATCCAAATAACGAGCGCAATAATTTAAAAATAAGTGTAGCATTCAAATTCAACAAATCACAACAAATACCTTTCAAAGGTAAATATTGATAGTCGGTTATTGAACTATTAATGGATATGCACAACATCACCAGATTCCAAATAATTTTCCCAATTATTTATTTCCCAAAAATATATTTACAAAATAAATAATTTTCATACTTCAAAAATAAATCAATATTTATTTTTAAACGAATTCCACTTTCTTTTATAAATTCCATAGTGAATTTTCATTCCAAAATATCCATGCATATACGATTTCAATTATTCATTTCAATTTATCTTCAAAAAGATAAATTCTCAAAATATTCACTTTATATATCGGAAAACATTTCCATACTTACTTATTGATAAGTAATTCACAAATTTTATTTATTTTCAACACCTAGAAAATATTCAATATACTTAAATCGAGATTAAGTATATATTTCATTCTTTAAGGAAATCATTCTCTTAAACATATTTATTTGGGCCTAAACGAATGTTGCGTAAAACATCGTTAGATCGTTTTAATTCAATTTAAAACATCACATTCAAAACAATTTCTTTAACATATTATTCACTATTCAAAAACATGAATATACTACGTTAACAAATTTCATCCTTTTATTCATTTTATTTTAAAGGATTATTCACTGTCAAAAACGTGAATATAACTCCATTAATAAGTTATAACAATTTTACTTATCAAAATAAGTCGTTTGTGAATTTATAAAACAACGTTTATAAATTCCATTTCTATTTATTTTATAACTACTTTCTTTTATAAATTCCTTTATTAACCTATCTCAATTCATATCCCAATTATGAAACAAAAGTTCATGTTATAAGTTAAATACTTAGAATTCATTTGTTTGCACAATCGTTCCTTTAAACTTCATAATTATAAATCTTATAACTTATAAGATTCAATTATTTATCCAAAACCATTCTTTTAATAACTTTATAAATTTTATAAACCTACTGCTTACAAATTCCATTTATAACTTCCCCGTTTATAATTCTATGAATTTCATTCATTTATGAAATTCATTCACAGTTCATTCTAACACTTATAAAAACTCGTTTTATAATTTCAATATTTCAATTTATAAATATCCATTTATAAATCTCTTATATAATTCAATTCATATTAATATTTAAAAACGTCTTTAAAGTCCTTTATAAATTTCACCATTTTCTTTGATTTATAAAATAATCAAATTTTTTTATAAATCCTATATTTAAACTTTTTTATAATAAATTCAAAAATCCCGATTAAACTATTTTATAAAATCATTAGCCTCATATTTTCAAAAATCAACCTTTAACTATATTTCTCAAAAATCATAATTTTTATAACATTAAAATTATAACGTTTATTTATTTATAATGGATCAATTCCAAAAATATTTTATAAACGGTTTCTTTCAAAAATCACTTTAAAAACCCTTTTAAAATTCCAAATTTGGTCCAATGATGCTACACACCAAATAGTCAATCACGACAACAATGATATCATATATCGATATGATAATCAACGAATATCAAAATATCCATAATCAAATAAATACTGTTGAGGAATCCAGTTGGATCCCTCCAACCTGTTTTCCTGCATCCACAACATTAGCACAATACCAATTCCGCTCCAGTACGAAATTATCGCGGTATATGGGATTTAAAATATTATCCGCTTAATAGACGGCGCAATAGGGTCTCATCCGCTATACAAATGCGGGAAATCAATAACTCCAATATATACATATGCCAATATATATATATATATTGCTATTATATATAATACCAATTTCACTGTTTATGAAATATTCGCGGTATATGTTTTTAATAAATAACATCCGCTTACTAACGGCACATAATGTCTATTTTAACAATCAATAGATAACAATCATCATTCAAACATGCATTCAAATATTTTAAATCTAACTATTTAAAATAAAATCGAAACTGATTCGATTGAGTGAGAAGTTCTCACCTTGATTTCAATTTCGCTTTAGCGATTTATTTCGAATAAAATTAAACGTGCGTTTAATTTTACTCGAAATTCTCACTAACTCCAAACGACTCCAATCCAATTCCATAGCATAGTGCTCGTCTATACGATTCCAACGCAACTGGTTTCGCGCGTTTTCGACCTCGTATGAAAAAGATATGCATTTAACAAGTTTACTCGAATTTTAAATATAAATTTTCAACATTTTTCTTTATTTTTTCAACCTACACTAGTTCATGGTCGTAGATCTCAACTTGGAGACATCAGGGCCGTTCGCCCTTCATCTTCTCATGCGCACGAAAGAAGCTTGCAGGAACATGAACGCAACCAAGAACCAATTCATCAAAACTAGGGTTCCATCTTGCTCCTCCAATACTCGACAATAATTCGATCAGGAACCTCCATTTTGAAGCCACCAACATGCTCAACCTTCGGCTACCACCATCTGCAACTCGGCCACCCCCTCCTCCTTGAAAGTTGCGCGCAACACGGTGACTTCGTGGTCACTTTTTGGCTAATTTCGTCGACTATAAACCATCATAGCCGTATGGATCTGAAGATCGTTGCGTGCTCTCCATCTTTCATTAAGAAAGTTTTTGATAATATTGCATGGAGTTGAAGATATTAACGAAGGAAGAAAGGAGCATTTTCGGCCGTTTATTATAATGGAGGCGGCGGCTGGCTTGAGCTAGGGTTTTGTTATTTTTTTTTATTTGTGAATGGAGCCCTATTTATAGAAAATAAAACGACACTATTCATTCCAGAAATTCCGAACTCCGATTTACGCGTGGTGACTGACGTTTCTAAGGTTTACCCCGCGTTCCGGACACATTGGAACAGGTTTCGAAAGCTACTTCGGACATCTTTGCGAGTTATGGCAATAAACGTTCAATTTGAATTAAACCGATTTAAACGATTTTCTAGGCGTTTTAATTTGTACCGAACAAACGGTAAATCCGATTGACACGAAATTTGAAACCTTACAATAATATCACATTACGGATCCGATGAAACTAGTTTCGTCGAAATCCGAGACTTTTTGAAAAATGGCTATTTTAACTCGCTAAATTAATATTAAAAATAATTTCGATGCGTTTCGAGCTGCCACGATCAAACGATAACTCCGATTGCTACGAAAATTGAAATCCAGTAATAACTAACTATTATGGATCCAATGGAACTTGTTTCGTCCAATTCTGAGACTGTTCAAAAATTGACTATTTTCACTAGTCGATTTAAATATTAAAAGATTCAATTTTCACAAATTAACTTTTAATTCGATTTTAAAAGTTCTAAAATATCGTTCTAACTTCAATATGATAAAATAAAATTTTACAAATCATTTTCAATCATATTTAACTCAATTTTCAATTATTTCCATAATTTCACATATTAAATTATCGATTTAATTATCCAATTAAATCCAATTATTCGAATTAAAATTTATTCGACTTATAAATTCACTTATTAATATTTAAAATTAATTAAATATTCGAATTTTAAATTACTAAAAATTCTGGGTCGTTACAATCTTCCCCCCTTAAAAGAATTTCGTCCTCGAAATTAACAAGTAAGAAAAGTTACAGAATTTATTAACTTTCCAAAATCCATAGTTAAACTTCTTACAATAACTTTACTAAGTTTTCCAATCATACTTAGTTATCTTTTCAAAAGCAACTACTATTGTTTAACTTTCAATTCCAAATCAAAGTTAAAGTTTTCAAAACTTTCCAATTTTCTCAAATTTTTTCTAACGCCTTAAATTTTCGGAAAAATTCGCCATAGTCTCCTTTGCGCGGCTCGATCCGAAAAAAAAATGACAGTATATATATATCACAAATATACATCTCATCAAGTAAAGAGGCATCACGCAGGGAAAAAATTGTAAAAGTACGATATTTAATCCGAGATATGTACCTTATATTTTATTAGCAAGCATATACGGCTAATATAGCGCGAAAGCGAGCTCCAAATACGAAGCAAACGCGATCCGCACCTACTAAACACTCAACAAAAAACATGAGAATCATGTATATAGACAATAGTATCAATATATAACATATAGCAACATAATAACTATATATGTCAACATATCAAATGTAGTAAAAGCAACAAATGCAAACATCAACCAACTATCATCCAACTAACATTCATAACCAATAAATATTCATTCATATTCTCATTAATATTCAATGAATTGGGTTTTCAATTTAATCACATTTGATTCATTAACAGTGGATGTTTTTACTAACATTCATTTTCAATTAGTTTGCATTCACTAATTCATATTCAAGTTGGTTCACTTCCAATTCAAATTCAATTCTATTTAAGATTCACTTAACTTCCAATTGAATTCCAATTACTTTAACTTCCAATTTCATTAACACTTAATGAATTATATACAATCAATCAACTAACAATCATATAACAACCAATGTATATTAATTACAACCAAATGCCTTTGCTTATATTCATTCATTTTGGTTTAACATCATCATTTTCAATTGGTTTAATTAATTGATTTTCATTCAATTATTCAACTTCTAATAACATTAGATTTTAATGAATTAACACTTACATTCATTATTCCATATCAACTTTATTTGCATTCAATTGATTAACATACAATTCACTCATTCAATTCAATTTCTTAAGTTATATTCCATTTAACTTTAAATTCATTTTCATTTACAACTCATATTCATAAATATATTCATATAGTTTAACTTCTTATATATATATATAAGTTTATTTCACAATTGTAATTCACTTTAATTATAATTCAATTCTTATCATTCTTTTGCTTATACAATTATTCTTCAATTTAGATTATTCAAACATCTAAACAATCAACTTATATACTTTAATAATTCTGAAAAATTATTCCTTTATATATAAAATATAATCAAGGTAAAATTATTTCATTTACCCAATTTAAAACAATACTGTGTCGAACTGTTCTGTACAAGTGTTTAGAGATCCCTATCAACTACGTTAATTACTCGTATTAACCAGAATCTATATACCACTCAACAAACCAATCATCACAATATAAAACAATTTTATATATTCACTAACAAATACGCTCTCATAGCTATTATTACACTCAACTCATTCTAGAGTACTACTGACTCTATCTCTAATGAGTAATACCCAACAGAACCATGGTTGTCGCTTAACCATATGCTCTGATACCAGATGTAACGTCCCGAAAATTTTCGACTTTCGAAAATTCAACATCGATACTCACTTTATCGACTGCCGAGAAATCGAAGGCCGGAAACCCGAAATGTTTGGGTTTAAGAAAAAGAAAGAGACAGAAGAAGAGAGAAAAGATAGAAAAATAGAGAGAGGAGAAAATAGAAAATAGAACGGAACAGAAAGAAAACAACAGAACAATATCAGAATCTCACAATTCGCAGCGGAACAACATTTAATAAATAAATGAATAATCTTTAAACAAAGAACTATATCAGTTATTACATTACATTACATCATTACATCATATCATCATCAAAGTGTACAACATCAAACAACAACAAACAGCGGAAAAGAAATACTATATACTAATAATACGCCATGCCATCCATCTTGCCTTCAGCAACTCCAGAATATCCTGATAAACCTTAACTCTTGACTGCCCGTGTGAAAATTGGTGGGCACCCAGAGTTTAGGAAGGAAAACAATAAACTCCGAGTCAGTCATGTGACTGGTGTGAGACTCAAAACAGTTTATTTATCTTTAAAAATCAAAATAGAGGAATATTTTTAAGTCAATTCGCAATGCTTTTAAAAATGAGACTACCATAAGGCCTCCCGCACACACACACACAATGCAAACGCAGAATCGGAGGAGATTTCTCCTTATGATAGTCAAAGATGCTTGATACGCAATAAAAAGAACATTTGATATTATTACTAGTGCATAGTGTAGGAAAAATTCATTTCGAAAGTAGAATATAAATCTTAGCCAGCATAGACATTTCGAACTATGCCTACTATAGCTAACTATGTTCAATAGCAGGTTACCGCCACATTCCATAGCAGGTTATACAACTAAAACCGTACAAGTCTCGTATTGTTTCTTTGGATTTCCAACGAATGATCAGGCCAAGGAACTTCCCATTGCCACATGAGAATGCCTCTGGAAGGACATCCCCGAGAACCAAACCGGATCTCTGCCAACACAAGGCCGGGTTACCCCTAACTGAGTAACAACTGACCGAATATGCCATCCCCCGGTCCTTTGGGACCTTTAACCGAGCGCTCGTAATCAATTCACACAATCATAAAGTGTTTTCAACATGAGTAAGTATCTGGGCTCCATACCATGATACCACCCTTTTCCAGAAGGAAATGCACATACCCTGAAGGGCGCTACCCCTCATAACCTTGCCGCATCTTTCCTGTTTTGACCATTCCCGGGGTGTGAGGCTCGACGAAGTCACGTCCACAAAAACATACTTTATACAAAAGACATGCTTTGGGTAAACAAATGATCATAGAAATGATCACTAAGATAGACGATCAAATAAATGATCCTATCACAAATAATCAACACAATGATCATTTCACAGCAACACTCAGCATGTCACATTACCAAATTGGGAATATATCGCTGATAACATTCAACTACATAACCTCTGAGCTCCTACGTCTCAGAGAAGGGTGTTAAGCTAAAAGAATAAATTCTCCGCCACCAACAGAAATATATTTGCGAGAAATCTGCTTTATATCTCAATTTGTAATGTCAGACATACAATCCATACAAGTCTGTTCCGGGCTCGAACAGAACCGAAGGCACTTACAAAGAAGTCCTTGCAATCCGAATATCCACAATCCTGATCGGATTTCCCATCACATATGGAGAATTCTATACTGGAGCAACTCGATGCAGAGTTAATCGACAGGTCATCCTATCGCTCTCGCAAATACCGGGTCTTCAACACCGATCTTCAATGCTATCCATTACGTCGTATCACTATTCGGAATGGGTAATCCAAATAACGAGCGCAATAATTTAAAAATAAGTGTAGCATTCAAATTCAACAAATCACAACAAATACCTTTCAAAGGTAAATATTGATAGTCGGTTATTGAACTATCAATGGATATGCACAACATCACCAGATTTCAAATAATTTTCCCAATTATTTATTTCCCAAAAATATATTTACAAGATAAATAATTTTCATACTTCAAAAATAAATCAATATTTATTTTTAAACGAATTCCACTTTCTTTTATAAATTCCATAGTGAATTTTCATTCCAAAATATCCATGCATATACGATTTCAATTATTCATTTCAATTTATCTTCAAAAAGATAAATTCTCAAAATATTCACTTTATATATCGAAAAACATTTCCATACTTATTTATTGATAAGTAATTCACAAATTTTATTTATTTCCAACACCTAGAAAATATTCAATATACTTAAATCGAGATTAAGTATATATTTCATTCTTTAAGGAAATCATTCTCTTAAACATATTTATTTGGGCCAAAACGAATGTTGCGTAAAACATCGTTAGATCGTTTTAATTCAATTTAAAACATCATATTCAAAACAATTTCTTTAACATATTATTCACTATTCAAAAACGTGAATATACTACGTTAACAAATTTCATCCTTTTATTCATTTTATTTTAAATGATTATCCACTGTCAAAAACGTGAATATAACTCCATTAAGAAGTTATAACAATTTTACTTATCAAAATAATTCGTTTGTGAATTTATAAAACAACGTTTATAAATTCCATTTCTATTTATTTTATAACTACTTTCTTTTATAAATTCCTTTATTAACCTATCTCAATTAATATCCCAATTATGAAACAAAAGTTCATGTTATAAGTTAAATACTTAGAATTTATTTGTTTGCACAATCGTTCCTTTAAACTTCATAATTATAAATCTTATAACTTATAAGATTCAATTATTTATCCAAAACCATTCTTTTAATAACTTTATAAATTTTATAAACCCACTTCTTATAAAATTCCATTTATAACTTCACCGTTTATAATTCTATGAATTTCATTCATTTATGAAATTCATTCACAGTTCATTCTAACACTTATAAAAACCTGTTTTGTAATTTCAATATTTCAATTTATAAATATCCATTTATAAATCTCTTATATAATTCAATTCATATTAATATTTAAAAACGTCTTTAAAGTCCTTTATAAATTTCACCATTTTCTTTGATTTATAAAATAATCAAATTTTTTTATAAATCCTATATTTAAACTTTTTTATAATAAATTCAAAAATCCCGATTAAACTATTTTATAAAATCATTAGCCTCATATTTTCAAAAATCAACCTTTAACTATATTTCTCAAAAATCATAATTTTTATAACATTAAAATTATAACGTTTATTTATTTATAATGGATCAATTCCAAAAATATTTTATAAACGGTTTGTTTCAAAAATCACTTTAAAAACCCTTTTAAAATTCCAAATTTGGTCCAATGATGCTACACACCAAATAGTCAATCACGACAACAATGATATCATATATCGATATGATAATCAACGAATATCAAAATATCCATAATCAAATAAATACTGTTGAGGAATCCAGTTGGATCCCTCCAACCTGTTTTCCTGCATCCACAACATTAGCACAATACCGATTCCGCTCCAGTACGGAATTATCGCGGTATATGGGATTTAAAATATTATCCGCTTAATAGACGGCGCAATAGGGTCTCATCCGCTATACAAATGCGGGAAATCAATAACTCCAATATATACATATGCCAATATATATATATATATATATATATATATATTGCTATTATATATAATACCAATTTCACTGTTTATGAAATATTCGCGGTATATGTTTTTAATAAATAACATCCGCTTACTAACGGCGCATAATGTCTATTTTAACAATCAATAGATAACAATCATCATTCAAACATGCATTCAAATATTTTAGATCTAACTATTTAAAATAAAATCGAAACTGATTCGATTGAGTGAGAAGTTCTCACCTTGATTTCAATTTCGCTTTAGCGCTTTATTTCGAATAAAATTAAACGTGCGTTTAATTTTACCCAAAATTCTCACTAATTCCAAACGACTCCAATCCAATTCCATAGCGTAGTGCTCATCCATACGATTCCAACGCAACTGGTTTCGCGCGTTTTCGACCTCGTATGAAAAAGATATGCATTTAACAAATTTACTCGAATTTTAAATATAAATTTTCAACATTTTTCTTTATTTTTTCAACCTACACTAGTTCATGGTCGTAGATCTCAACTTGGAGACATCAGGGCCGTTCGCCCTTCATCTTCTCACGCGCGCGAAAGAAGCTTGCAGGAACATAAACGCAACCAAGAACCCATTCATCAAAACTAGGGTTCCATCTTGCTCCTCCAATACTCGACAATAATTCGATCAGGAACCTCCATTTTGAAGCCCCCAGCATGCTCAACCTTCGGCTACCACCATCTGCAACTCGGCCATCCCCTCCTCCTTGAAAGTCGCGCGCAACACGGTGACTTCGTGGTCACTTTCTGGCTAATTTCGTCGACTATAAACCATCATAGCCGTATGGATCTGAAGATCGTTGCGTGCTCTCCATCTTTCATTAAGAAAGTTTTTGATAATATTGCATGGATTTGAAGATATTAACGAAGGAAGAAAGGAGCATTTTCGACCGTTTATTATAATGGAGGCGGCGGCTGGCTTGAGCTAGGGTTTTGTTATTTTTTTTTTATTTGTGAATGGAGCCCTATTTATAGAAAATAAAACGACACTATTCATTCCGGAAATTCCGAACTCCGATTTACGCGCGGTGACTGAGGTTTCTAAGGTTTACCCCGCGTTTCGGACACAATGGAATAGGTTTCGAAAGCTAATTCGGACATCTGTGCGAGTTATGGCAATAAACGTTCAATTTGAATTAAACCGATTTAAACGATTTTCTAGGCGTTTTAATTTGTACCGGAAAAACGGTAAATCCGATTGACACGAAATTTGAAACCTTACAATAATATCACATTACGGATCCGATGAAACTGGTTTCGTCGAAATCCGAGACTTTTTGAAAAATGGCTATTTTAACTCGCTAAATTAATATTAAAAATAATTTCGATGCGTTTCGAGCTGCCACGATCAAACGATAACTCCGATTGCTACGAAAATTGAAATCTAGTAATAACTAACTATTACGGATCCAATGGAACTTGTTTCGTCCAATTCTGAGACTGTTCAAAAATTGACTAATTTCACTAGTCGATTTAAATATTAAAAGATTCAATTTTCACAAATTAACTTTTAATTCGATTTTAAAAGTTCTAAAATATCGTTCTAACTTCAATATGATAAAATAAAATTTTACAAATCATTTTCAATCATATTTAACTCAATTTTCAATTATTTCCATAATTTCACATATTAAATTATCGATTTAATTATCCAATTAAATCCAATTATTCGAATTAAAATTTATTCGACTTATAAATTCACTTACTAATATTTAAAATTAATTAAATATTCGAATTTTAAATTACTAAAAATTCTGGGTCGTTACACGAATGGTTGAAAATATCGGGTTGTTACATTCGATTTATCCCCTTCTACAGGAACATATCTTTTCCTATGATGTTGCCCCTTATCAACTAATGTCTCTTTCTTATGCTAACCTTATCGATGTGTAATATTTGTATACCGAGAATCTAGACGCTCCTCTTCCTTGGAGAGTTTCATTTTTTATTTTTCATAAATATTTCCCCAAGGAGGTAACACCTTCTACTACTTACAGGAGAATGCAGCATTTTACATATCTCCTGCTCGTAAAGCGGAATAGTTGTCAAATTAGTATTTCTTTATTATTGATGATGGCTTCCCTACTCATTCCATCCATTCGATACACATGCACACATCAATTTTTTGTCCCTATCATCATCATTTCTTCCTTTTTGATCTAAGCATGACGCTTGCCTTTATTTTTGAAAGTATTGAGAAAAGCATTGCTAGGCGATGGGATCATATTATGAGCTTGAGTGATGAAGTTTGTGAATTTTCTAACCTCTCTATCAAGGATAAACATTGCCATCGTAGTTTCATCCAACCAACTCAAATTTTCTTTCATTCTATTATTAATTTTGGGATAGTGGACATGAATGAGTTAAAGATATGCCCTAGAAAATTATGTAATATTTGTTATGTAACTGTACAATTGGCTCCTATGTACAAAACTTGTTCAAAATAAAATTATGAATTTATGCTTTCCTTTTCTATTGTATATACATGTATCTATAAGAATAAATTGAATCTTGATGATTACATTCAAATATACAATTTGAAATCCTTAGGAATAAGTATTTAGTCGAAAGCAGTTATGAATATATTCATAATCATGAATATTGAATCTCGTGTAAAAAAAATAAATACATATCCTTAAATGTTCCTGTCAAGGTGATTCTAGAAAGGGATATCGATTTGCCTGCAAAGCTAGTGTATGTAATGCTCTCTATATGATGGATGATGATTTACTAAAGATCGTTGGAGAAACGAAAAGGTTAAATACTTGTAGATAAACTATAGAATGATTCACCAAGAGTCTTTTGTAGGTTAGCTTATGTAATGCTCTCTATAACGATTTCTAGTGCTCATTTAACCTAAAAGTGCTTTGGATCTTATTTATCGAGGGTCTATTTGATGATGGTTAATCACGTGATATAAATTCTTGCTAAGACCATAGTTGTGTACAAGATTTGATGCACAAAGTGAAGTACTAATCAGAAGAGAATTTATCTCCCTCGATATAAAAGGTTAGTGTCACCGTAGTTGCTTTTTGAGTCATAGTTAGAAATTCTATGGCTATAGTAAATTCGATTAACAGATAATTGTTATCGATTGCACTAAGTAACTTCGAAGCTCAACTTACTATTAAATAAGAACGTTAGTAAGATTTCAACTAATGACCTAACCCAAGATGTCTAAATAACGACCAACGTTCTCTATAAAATTCTACGTATTGGGTCTCATATTCATAACCAAGTGACATTCAAATCGGCTATAACTTTAGGTAGTATTATGGTTTGACATTTTTTATCCTTAAATTAATTGTGAATGGTTTTAACCCTAAAATATTTTGACTTTTGATAAATTCATAATTGGATCCTAAAATCTGTTCCAAATGAAATATTTGGTGGTTTGTCTTTCTGTACAGTAATTATTATTGATTTTTGGCCTTACGGCTTTGGAGATATCATAGTTATATGTTAGACAATTTGTAAGCAAATTTTAGTGGTAATTGTCATAAGCCCAATTTAGATCTGCTAATGATTTCAAGACTTGTATTGTAACGACCCGTATTTTTAATTGTTTTAAACTATAGGATTTGATATAATTATCGAATAAAAATTGTGAAATTTTTTTAATGAATTATTAGTATTGATATATCAGGCAATTAAATTGTTTAAAATTTAATGGTGGAATTATTGAAATAATGAAATTCTAGATTTAATTAGACTGAAAATGGTATCGAAAATTGATTCAAATTTTATTTAAATATGAATGAAAATGTTAACATTTAAAAGTGGATTTAAATGTGAATAATAAGAATTTGAAAATTTATATATTAATTGACGAGTAAAAATAGCCATTGTGGCCACTGTCTCGGATTTTGACGAAATCAGTTTCTCCGAATCCGGAATAGTGAATTATTGTAAGCTTTCAAGTTTAGTAGCGATCGAACTTGTCGTTTGGCCGTGCGAACTTGAAACGCGTAGAATTTAAATTCAGAATTTAAATAAAATTAATTGATTTTGAAAAGCTATCTTCCACACACGATCGAATTAGGTTCCAAAACAAGTTCCATTGTGTTTGAAATGAGGGTAAGACATTATGAACGCCAGGCGACATGCTTCGTTTGGAGTTTATGATTTCGTGGGCCAATCAAATCCGATGTTTTCTTCTTATTTTATATAATGTTAATAAATATCTAAACACCTCATATGTTTTCAGTCATACTTTCCTCTCCTCCTCCTCCTCCTTATTCAAACCGAGCAGATCGACAGTTATATATATAAAAAACCTAGGTCGAATTGAAAAAAAAACAAAATCTTAAAAAAAAGAGGGCTGCCGATCGAAATCAAAGATTTAAAAAAAAGATTTTAAATTAAGCAACCAATCTTGAATCGATCAAGAAGGATGGGGCATCGCGACAGTATAGGTGGAGATCGAATTCTTCTGCGTGTCTCGAGTTACGATTGTAGGTTTCCATTCACACGCTCGAGTTGATGCATGAACTACAATCCATTGGCTTCGCGATCATGGCGCATGAGCTCGAGAGGGAGAGTGGCGGTCGGCGAGGCTGACTTCGAACAACAGTTTTTAAAAAAAACGTCATGATCAGAAGAATGAGCTGGAGGAAATCATGATTCAAGCTAGGAAGCTAGCGTGATGGAGTGGAGATGTGAGGTTTGTTTAATTTGAATTTAATTGGTTAAACATGTTTATTTATTTTTATTTAATCAAAAAGGCTAATTAATTCATAAATTCTTACATATGAGGTTCGTTTCGGATGAAAACGAAGCACGCTGGAATCGTAGCGATAAAGGTTTTGGTGTGGAATCAAAGTGGTTTTTATTTGGAGCTGAAATATTTTCAGTCTCAAATTGGAAGGTGAGTGTTTTATACGCTCACGTTTGAATAAAATATTTTTATGATAGTTGAATTGAAATTCTGAAATGATTTGAATTGATTGATTTTTGGTTGATAAATTTGATTAACATTTAAATTGACATCTAAGTTTCCTGATATGATTTGAATTGACGGTTAAATATAATTCTGAATTTAACTGCTAATAAAATACCTGATTTTGAAAATTATGAAATTGTTGTGAATTTCATTGGCTGTTGGATGATTGGTTGTGATGGATGCAATTGGTTAATGATTTGGATGTTCGTTTATTTTTATATATCTATTATTATCTTATTTATTATTTACACTATATAAAACTATAAATTGAATTATTTCGAATAAATTAAGAAATAGGTTGAAATGGTATATACCTATGGCATTTATTTTGGATTGAAATCATATATAACCATCCCTGGAATATTAATTGAAATAATTGATTTACTTGGCTACAGGATAGAGAATTATATACGGACACCGGATTGGTTAAATTAAATGATTTTAATTTTTTTTTGGAATTACTTAAATGATTTGATTTTAAGAAATGGAAAATCGAATTTATGGAAATCGAATTAGTTTCGAACTGGAGTTTGAAATGCTGAAATATAAATTTGATAAACGAAATTGTTTAAATAATCGAATTTGAGATTTTGAAGTTATAATCAAAATATGACATGAATTTCAGAACCGATCTGTTTTAAAGATTGGATTTTTATTTGGACTTTGAATATTGCTAAGTAAAACAGATATAAAATGATATTTTGAAATTGAGTTCGAAATTTAGTTATATTTAAAGACTTGGATTTTAGATTGGTTATTGAAGAAAAAATTGATTTAATTGTCTTGAATCGATATTAGAAATGGATTCGGAATTGATATAAATCGAAATGGTTTAAAATTTGGGATTGGAGTTGAAACTCATTTAAAATTGGAATTTAAATTAACTTGAAATTGGAATTTAAATTTATTTTGAAATTGGAAGTGAAATTAATTTGGAATTGTAATTTAAATTAAAATTTGACTTGGAATCGGAATCGAATCGAGTAAACCAGAATGGAAATTGATTTGGATTGAAAATTTTGGAATTTAATCAGTTTGGCTTGGAAACAATTATTTTTTAAAATAATTTTTTTAGTATAAACTAATTCAAATCTATTTTCTTTAAATATTCAAACTATTTTAATTTTCCCAACTATTTTACTATATAAACCATTTTATTACTCAAACTATTTTCTACTAAACTATTTTAACTATTTAACTATTTCAAAACTATTTAAATTATTTTCTAAAATTCAAACTAGTTAAAGGGTGGAATGTTTATATTTAAATCTTGGATTTAAATGTGAATTGGGTTAAAGTGAATTATAACCAAAATTTTAATTCGAATCAAGTTTTGAAGTGAAATCAATATATTGAATTGAATGAACATTTGAAATGAAATATTATTTTAAAGCGAATATGATGATTTCAAAAATAGATTTGATTTCGAAGCGAATATGATGATTTTGAAATGGATACGTTATATTTTGAGTAAGTATGATGATTTTGAAATGGGTTTGTTTTGTAATGAATATGATATGTTGATATCAAATACGAATTGTTTTCGAAATATAAAAGTACCAACCGGTGTGTAAAATGACGATGGGTTGTTAAAGAGACCGGGTCCCCTTATTGGCATACTCTTTGTCAATATTGAAACCACTTTAACAACTGTGTATGCGGTGGATGATATCCAAAATGTAGTGGTCAAATTGGCGACGTTTACTGGAATGAAGTAAGAGAACGATGGTGGATGGCCTTGACATTCATGTCATAATTAAAATGACTAAAACATGAGCCTATGTCTGGCCACTGAGGTTAGGTACCTCTAGCGATGTTGATCCCTCGTATTACTATTGTGATTTCGTATTTGATGGTGCACCTTTTGTCGTTTGGATTGATTGTCGCGGTCGGCCATGGATGGGTTACGACCAACCAGAAAGGGTAACTGGTAGAATCCTAACTTGGGCATTGCCTCACTTGCCTTATCATATTTATCCTTATACGAGCCCATTACGACTTTGGTTTAAAACTATAAAAATGTGTTAAGTTGGATCAATGTAAAGGCTTAACGCTATTTTGATATTTATTTTACTAATAGACATTATCTATTATAGTGTATACTATTATATATAAATAGTTTAATAGATCCTTAGGAGATGGAAAAACCCATAACATCTCTTAAGTTATTGCACTCATATTTGTGATATTGATTTGACATACATAAGAGTATTTTGGTCCTGACTCAAATATTTTGTCTTTTCATTACGCTCGAGTCAGTTCTGAGTTATTTTCAGTGTATTGAAGACTACTCTCTAGAGGACGAAGCCGGAGTTTTGGTATATTACTATTATTACTATCCCCTACATCATGTTATTCCGCTATATTTATTATTTATCCCTGATGTATATATAACTCTGATAACTGTGCATAGATTAAAATCATATGTATACTAAACAGCTTCATGAATTGTTTATTTGATTATTATATTTTATCGTTTTCGCTATGAGATTTTGTGTTTTTTTCTTCTTCTCTTCTTATTTTTCTTATTTAAACCCATAGATATCTACATTTTGGATTGTTTAAGTCAGACATGTGTGGATTATTGTCGATTTAGTGATAACCTTGGCTTTTTGGGGTTTGACTCATTAGAGATAGGGTAGTAATACCTTAGAATGAGTCTGTTTGAGTGTATTTATATGAGAGAGAGTGTACCTATTAGTGTTATAAAATGTTTTATATTGTGTTTACTTATCCATTGAGTTGTCATGAATTTCGGTCGATTTACGGGACGCCGTGTTATCGACAGTACACTTAAAAGAGGCAAATCGACATAATATTGTTTTAAAAATAGAGTAAATGAAATAGTTTTGGCTAAGCTATATTATATATATAAAAGGTTAATTATTAATGAAACTATTATTAGGCAATGATAATATTTAATTATCATTGATTATTGGTTGAATTAAAATTAAAACAAGTAATTAATGAAATTTATTTTATAAAGCAGTGATAATTAAATTGAACCGAAATATGATTACAATAAGAGTTGGATAAAATCACCAAGTTGTAAATCAATGGAATATTTTGATGATAAGTTAAGGAATTTGTATAAGTATATTTATAATATAGCTTATAAATAGAAGGATTTAAGACTTGAGAATTTTAGTATTTAAAATCCTTTTTGTTTTCAAAATTGTTTTTCAAAGCCTTAAAAATTAATATCGGTATTATTTGAAAGAGTTTTGACTAGAAAAATATTTTTAAATATTTTAGAAAAGATAAAAGCATTAAACTCGCTTGGTCGTTGGAAAATAATTCTGGGGATGACTGTAGCATCGCCAGGGTTCATTTTTGAATTTCTAAGTGAAGATTGCTACCAAAAGAAATTTATTTTCGATTGAAATAAGTTTTGATTGAAAAAATGTATATTCTAAATGTGATTTAATAAATATATGAAAATAGTTAGGACTTAAAATTTAAAATGGTATGGATGAGAAATAAGTTTGCAAATCGTAAATTGGAATAGGAAAATAAAACCAAAATTAAATTGGTTAAACATTTTTATTAAGTAAATAAAATAAAATTTGAATCCGAGAAATGAAAAAAATTGATTAACTTAAGAAATGTTAAATTAATTGAGTACGTGAAATGAAGTAAATAAAATATATTTAACTCATGAAAGCTTAAATAAAATAATGAATTTCATTTGGAATGAAATAGATAAAATGACAAAATGAAATTTTAAGAAGTTAATTTGCATAACTTATAGATTTGAGAATTAATAAGCTAAAAATGTATTTAAAATTTTAAAATGGAAATGATAAGGAAATTTAACTCGAATAAAATTAAATTAAACGAGTAATGGGTTAAAAATGAAAGGAGGTTTAACTAAATAATAAATAAATTGAATTGGATATTAAGTGAACTAGATAAATTAGGTAAGCGAAGTAATTCCACTTAGGTTATGTATGGATTAATACAATGAATACAAGTTGAATTATAAAATAAAATGCAATTTGAATTGTGTAAGAAATTGAATAAAAAAAAAGAGTGTAATTAAAAATAAAAATGGTTAACTGAATTTAATTTAAATTGGATATAAATAAATAAATTGCAATTGGAGTAATTTAAATAAAAGAATTGAATGTTAACTAATATAATTGGAATAAGTTATTGAATTTTCTTTATATAAATAGTAGTTAACTTAACAGAGGTTAAATGAATTGATCGTGGAAGAAAATATATGATTATTAATATAAATTGAGTCATAAAATAAAATTTGTTCTAGTAAATTAATAACATGAATTTGAATAAATAAAGTAAATCAATGAGTTAATAATAACTTATAATATGAAGTAATAATAATAAACGTGATTGTGTTGTATAAAATATTTATGACGAATTTGGATAAATTTATAAATGATGTTAGTATAAAAAAGGAGGATATACGAGGTGGAAATATGTGGAATAATTTTCATAAATGATTCATAAATGAATTTATATGAAATATGTTAAACAAAAAGGTGAAACAATTAGAATTTCACAAATTGAATTGAGTAAATTGAATGTAAATGAAATGAATTTGAATAAATTGAATAAAAAACCAAATTATGAATGTGGTTAAGCATTTGGATAAGCAAAAAGCCATCAATGGGATGCAAATTAAATTTAAATGTGGATGAAACAAATGTAAATAATTTGAACAAATAGATTGAATGTAAGTATATTGAATTGAAATAAATCAAATGTGAATGCAATAAATATTGATTGAAAGAAAATAATGAATTGAAATCAAATTAGTTGAATGTAAATTAATTAAAAGCGAATGAATTGATTATAAATCCATTGTATGATAAACGAAATAAATAATTAAGTGAATGTGAATCAATTTTAAATATATGGAATGTGGTATGGAATTAAATTACTTGAGTGTAATTAATTATATGAATGATTTAAATGAAGTAAGTGGATGCGAGCTTCATAACATTTAAATGAATGAAAAAGAATTTGGAAACAAATGAGATTGAATATAAGTCGATTCGATGTTATGAATAAATGGAAAATGAGCAAATAAATTTTTAATAAAAATTTAATGTTAATAAGAATGAGAATGTATTAATTTAAATGAAATATAAATTTTGATAGTTATGAATTGAATTGAATGAATATTGATTTTTCGGATGATTTGTTTTGTTGTAAATCCTTGTTTAATTGTTTTGGGTACATATGATGGTTGTATGGTTGCATATTTGTGCTCGTGCTTGAGAGTTGGATTCAAAAATGCATGTTTTATATTTATTGGAACTTATACATGTTCTACATCTTATTATAAGTGAGTAATATTCCAAATTGAGTTGAGACAGGTACATACAAAGACCGTTGGACATATACGTGGATTTATATGCTTTTGCTTGCTTAATACAAACGAACTCGCTCGTATTATAAATAACAAGGTACGTATCTCAGATTACATACCGTGATTTTATATTTTTGCCCTTCGAGATGCCTCATCATTGAGATGAGATGTATATTTGATATATATTGGTTATATTTGTTTTATATATTGAATTGTAAAAAATTTCCAATCACGCTGTGCAAAGAAGACGTTGCCAAAATTTTCCATAAATGCGGGAGCTAGAAATTTTTTGAAATTTTAAAACTTTTATCACCATGTTTTTATATATATGCTATATTTTCCATAAAACCCTTATCGATGTGGCGTAGCGAGAACGTAGTAAAAGTTTTGCAAACAAGATGGTTATCGTTTATAAGTTGACTATTTGGAAAAAGATATATTGTATGTTAAATTTTGTACTTAACGTCTTTTCGAGGACGAAAAGTTTTAAGTGGGGAATATGTAATGAACCGTATCTTTTAACTATTTTAAATTATAGGATTTGATATAATTATTGAATAAAAATGGTTAGAAAAAATTAATGAATTATTAGTATTGATATATCAGGTAATTACATTTTTTAAAATTTAATATTGGAATTATTGAAATAATGAAATTATGGATTTAATAAGATTGAAAATGGTATCGGAAATTGATTCAAATTTTATTTAAATATGAATAAAGATGTTAACACTTAAAATTGAATTTAAATGTGAATAATTAGAATTTGAAAATTTTATATATTAATTAACGAGTAAAAATAGCCATTTTGGCCACTCTCTCGGATTTCGACGAAACTTGTTTCATCTTATCTGGAATAGTGAATTATTGTAAGATTTCAAGTTTCGTAGCGATCGAACTTGTCGTTTGGCAGTGCGAGCTTGAAACACATAGAATTTAAATTCAGAATTTAAATAAAACTAATTTGGAAAGCTATCTTCAGCATACGATCAAATTGGCTTTCGAAACTAGTTCCATTGTATTCAGAATGGGGGTAAAACATTATGAACGCCAGGCGGCATGCTTCGTTTGGAGTTCCGTGATTTCGCGGGCCAATCAAATCAGATATTTTCTTATTATTTTAATATAATGTTAATAAATATCTAAACTCCTCACGTTTTCAGTCGTACCTACCTCTCACATTCCTTATTCATACCGAGCAGATCGATAGTTATATTAAAAAAAACCCAGGTCGAATCGAAAAAACAAAATATTAAAAAAAGTGGGCTGCCGATCGAAATCAAAGACTTTAAAAAAAGATTTTAAATTAAGCAATCGATCTTGAATCGATCAAGAAGGATATGGCATCGCGATAGCATAGATGAAGATCGAGTTCTTTTGCGTGTCTCGAGTTAGGGTTCTAGGTTTCCATTCACACGCTCGAGTTGATGCACGAACGACAATTCATTGGCTTCGCGATCATGGAGCGTGAGCTCGAGAGGGAGAGTAGCAGTCGGCGATGCTGACTTCGATCAGTAGTTTAAAAAAACATCGTGATCAGAAGAATGAGCTGGAGGAAGTCATGATTTAAGCTGGGAAGCCAGCATGATGGAGTGGAGATGTGAGGTTTCTTTAATTTGAATTTAATTTGGTTAAACATGTTTATTTATTTTTGTTTAATCAAAAAGGCTAATTAATTCGTAAATTCTTACATATGAGGTTTGTTTCGGATGAAACGAAGCACGCCGAAATCGTAGAGGCAAAGGTTTTGGCATGGAATCGAAATTATTTTTATTGGAAGCTAAAATATTTTCAGTTTCAAACAGGAAGGTGGGTGTTTTTTACGCTCACGATTGAATAAAATATTTTTATGATAGTTGAACTAAAATTCTGAAACGATTTAGATTGTTTGATTTGTGGTTGGTAAATTTGATTAACATTTAAATTGACATCTAAATTTCCTGATAGGATTTGAATTGACGGTTAAATATTAATTAGAATTTAAGTGCTAACAAAATACATGTTACCCGGTGACTTGGCCCGACTACGAGATGCAAACTATTAAGTATCGTTCGGCCTGCAAGTATCGCTCGACCTAAGTATCGCTCGGCCTAAGTATCGCTCGCCTAAGTGCCGCTCGGCCTAAGCATCGCTCGAGCTGCAAGCAACTCGGCCTAAGTGCCGCTCGGCCTAAGTATCATTTGGCCTGCAAGCATCGCTCGACCTAAGTACCGCTCGGCCTGAATATCGTTCGGCCTAACTACATTGCTCGGCCTAAGTGCCGCTCGGCCTGAGTATCGTTCGGCCTAACTCCATCGCTCGGCACAGGAAGATTCGGATCAAACGAACATTACTAAGTATTCCAGAATGCACCATTCGGTCAAGGGAGTGAAGCCATACAACAGAATTCACCATTCGACATAACTTCGCTCCGAGTCAACGTTCTATTTGCTTCAGTTCTCCTAAGGGTTTACTTCGAGTCACTTGATGATCGACCAGGTAATTCTCGACCGGCATTCCTCGCTCGGCAACTGCCGTCCAACATCCCTGGCTCGGTGCATAGAAGTCACTTACTATGGATCGAAATACCATGTTCCTGGGCCCGTGAGGGAAATCCAGCCTATCTTCGCCTATAAATAGATGGGCATGGTCGCAGTGAAAAGGAACCTTTTCGAGAACACTGGGGAGACTCTGCCAATTCGAAGACTTATTCATTTTCATTTAGAACTTGTATTCAAATTGTTCGTGTACGGATTGTGTCTATATCCAATCATTTGAATAAGCAGTAAAGGTTAAACTCAAAGTGGACGTAGGCAGCTACGTTGAACCACTATAAATCTAGTGTTCTAGTTTTTGCAATTAATTCTGCATATGTCCCTCT
This sequence comes from Allium cepa, assembly GCA_030765085.1. Lineage (NCBI taxonomy): Eukaryota > Viridiplantae > Streptophyta > Magnoliopsida > Asparagales > Amaryllidaceae > Allium > Allium cepa. The sequence continues at coordinate 608,371,242 of CM060939.1, read as the reverse complement.
ATTTTAATTTTCTATCTTCATTAATCTCTTTCACAAATCTTTCTTTGGGTGTTAGTGACCACTTCTGGTGCTAACATTTTGGTGCTTTCACTGAGAACAACATTCTCAGATTATTAGGATCTACTTTATAGCTACTGGATTGAAGAAATCCCCCGAAGCAGATCCGAGTCATTCACAGGAAGTCCATTGATTCTACTCAGAGTTCTTACCAATAACTCTACAATGGAAAGACCTCATACCAGATCAGCCTCACACAACGTAGACATCAACGGAACTGCTAGTGTCCAACAAGTAGGACCTAGTAATTAACAAGTTAACCCAGGCCCAGGGACTACTGCCGTCCAAAACCAAATGGAAGTTGTCACTAGAACAGAGTTCAATGACTTAATGAGATAACTCGTGGCCCGCTCTTTATTCCTCATATGACAGCTTGACTTCATCCGATGAACCTTCCAGGCTAGACGTCGTAGAACTGAAACAACACAAGCATATGTTGCTGATCGATCAACCAGAGATCACTTACCCTATCTCTAATGAGTCAAACCCCACAAAGCCAAGGTTATCACTAAACCTTCGCTCTAATGGGTCATCACAGTTGGCATCAGAGTGAAGGTTTAGTGATAACCTTGGCTTTGTGGGGTTTGACTCATTAGAGATAGGGTAGTAATACCTTAGAATGAGTCTGTTTGAGTGTATTTATATGAGAGAGAGTGTACCTATTAGTGTTATAAAATTTTTTATATTGTGTTTACTTATCCATTGAGTTGTCATGAATTTCGGTCGATTTACGGGACGCCGTGTTATCGATAGTGTCTCTCTACACTTAAAAGAGGCAAATCGACATAATATTGTTTTAAAAATCGAGTAAATGAAATAATTTTGCCTAAGCTATATTATATATATAAAAGGTTAATTATTAATGAAACTATTATTAGGCAATGATAATATTTAATTATCATTGATTATTGGTTGAATTAAAATTAAAACGAATAATTAATGAATTTTATTTTATAAAGCAGTGATAATTAAATTGAACCGAAATATGATTACAATAAGAGTTGGATAAAATCCCCAAGTTGTAAATCAATGGAATATTTTGATGATAAGTTAAGGAATTTGTATAAGTATATTTATAATATAGCTTATAAATAGAAGGATTTAAGACTTGAGAATTTTAGTATTTAAAATCCTTTTTGTTTTCAAAATTGTTTTTCAAAGCCTTAAAAATTAATATCAGTATTATTTGAAAGAGTTTTGACTAGAAAAATATTTTGAAATATTTTAGAAAAGATAAAAGCATTAAACTCGCTTGGTCGTTGGAAAATAATTCTAGGGATGACTGTAGCATCGCCAGTGTTCATTTTTGAATTTCTAAGTGAAGATTGCTACCAAAAGAAATTTATTTTCGATTGAAATAAGTTTTGATTGAAAAAATATATATTCTAAATGTGATTTAATAAATATATGAAAATAGTTAGAACTTAAAATTTAAAATGGTATGGATGAGAAATAAGTTTGCAAATCATAAATTGGAATAGGAAAATAAAACCAAAATTAAATTGGTTAAACATTTTGATTAAGTAAATAAAATAAAATTTGAATCCGAGAAATGAAAAAAATTGATTAACTTAAGAAATGTTAAATTAATTGAGTACGTGAAATGAAGTAAATAAAATATATTTAACTCATGAAAGCTTAAACAAAATAATGAATTTCATTTGGAATGAAATAGATAAAATGACAAAATGAAATTTTAAGAAGTTAATTTGCATAACTTATAGATTTGAGAATTAATAAGCTAAAAATGTATTTAAAATTTTAAAATGGAAATGATAAGGAAATTTAACTCGAATAAAATTAAATTAAACGAGTAATGGATTAAAAATGAAAGGAGGTTTAACTAAATAATAAATAAATTGAATTGGACATTAAGTGAACTAGATAAATTAGTAAAGCTAAGTAATTCCACTTAGGTTATGTATGGATTAATACAATGAATACAACTTGAATTATAAAATAAAATGCAATTTGAATTGTGTAAGAAATTGAATCAAAAAAAGAGTGTAATTAAAAATAAAAATGGTTAACTGAATTTAATTTAAATTGGATATAAATAAACAATTTGCAATTGGAGTAATTTAAATAAAAGAATTGAATGTTAACTAATATAATTGGAATAAGTTATTGAATTTTCTTTATATAAACAGTAGTTAACTTAACAGAGGTCAAATGAATTGATCGTGGAAGAAAATATATGATTATTAATATAAACTGAGTCATAAAATAAAATTTGTTCTAGTAAATTAATAACATGAATTTGAATAAATGAAGTAAATCAATGAGTTAATAATAACTTATAATATGAAGTAATAATAATAAACGTGATTGTGTTGTATAAAATATTTATGATGAATTTGGATAAATTTAAAATGATGTTAGTATAAAAAAGGAGGATATATGAGGTGGAAATATGTGGAATAATTTTCATAAATGATTCATAAATGAATTTATATGAAATATGTTAAACAAAAAGGTGAAACAATTAGAATTTCACAAATTGAATTGAGTAAATTGAATGTAAATGAAATAAATTTGAATAAATTGAATAAAAAAACCAAATTATGAATGTGGTTAAGCATTTGGATAAGCAAAAAGCCATCAATGGAATGCAAATTAAATTTAAATGTGGATGAAAAAAATGTAAATAATTTGAACAAATAGATTGAATGTAAGTATATTGAATTGAAATAAATCAAATGTGAATGCAATAAATATTGATTGAAAGAAAATAATGAATTGAAATCAAATTAGTTGAATGTAAATTAATTAAAAGCGAATGAATTGATTATAAATCCATTGTATGATAAACGAAATAAATAATTAAGTGAATGTGAATCAATTTTAAATATATGGAATGTGGTATGGAATTAAATTACTTGAGTGTAATTAATTATATGAATGATTTAAATGAAGTAAGTGGATGCGAGCTTCATAACATTTAAATGAATGAAAAAGAATTTGGAAACAAATGAGATTGAATATAAGTCGATTCGATGTTATGAATAAATGGAAAATGAGCAAATAAATTTTTAATAAAAATTTAATGTTAATAAGAATGAGAATGTATTAATTTAAATGAAATATAAATTTTGATAGTTATGAATTGAATTGAATGAATATTGATTTTTCGGATGATTTGTTTTGTTGTAAATCCTTGTTTAATTGTTTTGGGTACATATAATGGTTGTATGGTTGCATATTTGTGCTCGTGCTTGAGAGTTGGATTCAAAATGCATGTTTTATATTTATTGGAACTTATACATGTTCTACATCTTATTATAAGTGAGTAATATTCTAAATTGAGTTGAGACAGGTACATACAAAGACCGTTGGACGTATACGTGGATCTATATGCTTTTGCTTGCTTAATACAAACGAATTCGCTCGTAATATAAATAACAAGGTACGTATCTCAGATTACATACCGTGATTTTATATTTTTGCCCTTCGAGATGCCTCATCATTGAGATGAGATGTATATTTGATATATATTGGTTATATTTGTTTTATATATTGAATTGTAAAAATTTTCCAATCATGCTGTGCAAAGAAGACTTTTCCAAAATTTTCCGTCAATGCGGGATTTAGAAATTTTTTGAAACTTTAAAAATTTTATCACCATGTTTTTATATATATGTTATATTTTCCATAAAACCCTTATCAAAGTGGCGTAGCGAGAACGTAGTAAAAGTTTTGCAAACAAGATGGTTATCATTTATAAGTTGACTATTTGGAAAAAGATATATTGTATGTTAAATTCTGTACATAACGTCTTTTCGAGGACGAAAAGTTTTGAGTGGGGAATATGTAACGAACCGTATTTTTTTAACTGTTTTAAATTATAGGATTTGATATAATTATTGAATCAAAATGGTTAGAAAAAATTAATGAATTATTAGTATTGATATATCGGGTAATTACATTTTTTAAAATTTAATAGTGGAATTATTGAAATAATGAAATTCTGGATTTAATAAGATTGAAAATGGTATCGGAAATTGATTCAAATTTTATTTAAATATGAATAAAGATGTTAACACTTAAAATTGGATTTAAATGTGAATAATTAGAATTTGAAAATTTTATATATTAATTGACGAGTAAAAATAGCCATTTTGGCCACTATCTTGGATTTCGACGAAACTAGTTTCACCTTATCCGGAATAGTGAATTATTGTAAGATTTCAAGTTTCGTAGCGATCGAACTTGTCGTTTGGCAGTGCGAGCTTGAAACACATAGAATTTAAATTCAGAATTTAAACAAAACTAATCGATTTTGGAAGGCTATCTTCAGCATACGATCAAATTGGCTTTCGAAACTAGTTCCATTGTATTCGGAATGGGGGTAAAACATTATGAACGCCAGGCGGCATGCTTCGTTTGGAGTTCCGTGATTTCGCGGGCCAATCAAATCAGATATTTTCTTATTATTTTAATATAATGTTAATTAATATCTAAACTCCTCACGTTTTCATCTGTACCTACCTCTCCCCTTCCTTATTCATACCGAGCAGATCAATAGTTATATTAAAAAAAACCCAGGCCGAATCCAAAAAACAAAATATTTAAAAAAAAGTGGGCTGCCGATCGAAATTAAAGATTTTAAAAAAAGATTTTAAATTAAGCAATCGATCTTGAATCGATCAAGAAGGATATGGCATCGCGACAGCATAGATGAAGATCGAGTTGAGTTAGGGCTCTAGGTTTCCATTCGCATGCTCGAGTTGATGCACGAACGACAATTCATTGGCTTCGCGATCATGGAGCGTGAGCTCGAGAGGGAGAGTAGCAGTCGGCGATGCTGACTTCGATCAGTAGTTTAAAAAACATCGTGATCAGAAGAATGAGCTGGAGGAAGTCATGATTTAAGCTGGGAAGCCAGCATGATGGAGTGGAGATGTGAGGTTTCTTTAATTTGAATTTAATTTGGTTAAACATGTTTATTTATTTTTGTTTAATCAAAAAGGCTAATTAATTCATAAATTCTTACATATGAGGTTCGTTTCGGATGAAACGAAGCACGCTGGAATCGTAGCGGCAAAGGTTTTGGCATGGAATCAAAATGATTTTTATTTGAAGCTGAAATATTTTCAGTTTCAAACAGGAAGGTGGGTGTTTTTTACGCTCATGATTGAATAAAATATTTTTATGATAGTTGAACTAAAACTCTAAAATGATTTAGATTGGTTGATTTTTGGTTGGTAAATTCGATTAACATTTAAATTGACATCTAAATTTCCTGATAGGATTTGAATTGACGGTTAAATACTAATTAGAATTTAACTTCTAACAAAATACATGTTACCCCGGTTGCTTGGCCCGACTACGAGAGCCAAACTATTAAGTATCGTTCGGCCTGCAAGTATCGCTCGACCTAAGTATCGCTCGGCCTAAGTATCGCTCGCCTAATTGCCGCTCGGCCTAAGCATCGCTCGAGCTGCAAGCATCGCTCGGCCTAAGTTCCGCTCGGCCTAAGTATCATTTGGACTGCAAGCATCGCTCGACCTAAGTACCGCTTGGCCTGAATATCGTTCGGCCTAACTACATTGCTCGGCCTAAGTGCCGCTCGGCCTGAGTATCGTTCGGCCTAACTCCATCGCTCAACATCTTTAGTTCGAACTCCATCGCTCGGCACAGGAGGATTCGGCTCAAACGAACATTACTAAGTATTCCAGAACGCACCATTCGGTCAAGGGAGTGAAGCCATACAACAGAATTCACCATTCGACATAACTTCGCTCCGAGTCAACCTTCTATTTGCTTGGGTTCTCCTAAGGGTTTACTTCGAGTCACTTGATGATCGACCGGGTAATTATCGACCGGCATTCCTTGCTCGGCAAATGTCGTCCAGCATCCCTGGCTCGGTGCACAGAAGTCACTTACTACGGATCGAAATACCATGTTCCTGGGCCCGTGAGGGAAATCCAGCCTATCTTCGCCTATAAATAGATGGGCAGGGTCGCAGTGAAAAGGAACCTTTTCGAGAACACTAGGGAGACTCTGCCAATTCGAAGACTTATTCATTTTCATTTAGAACTTGTATTCAAATTGTTGGTGTACGGATTATATCTGTATCCAATCATTTGAATAAGCAATAAAGTTTAAACTCAAAGTGGACGTAGGCAGCTACGTTGAACCACTATAAATCTGGTGTTCTAGTTTTTGCAATTAATTCTGCATATGTCCCTCTATTTGAATTTTCTATCTTCATTAATCTCTTTCACAAATCTTTCTTTGGGTGTTAGTGACCACTTTTGGTGCTAACATTTTGGTGCTTTCACTGAGAACAACATTCTCAGATTATTAGGATCTACTTTATAGCTACTGGATTGAAGAAATACCCCGAAGCAGATCCGAGTCATTCACAGGAAGTCCATTGATTCTACTCAGAGTTCTTACCAATAACTCTACAATGGAAAGACCTCATACCAGATCAGCCTCACACAACGTAGACATCAGCGGAACTGCTAGTGTCCAGCAAGTAGGACCAAGTAATTAACAAGTTAACCCAGGCCCAGGGACTACTGCCGTCCAAAACCAAATGGAAGTTGTCACTAGAACAGAGTTCAATGACTTAATGAGATAACTCGTGGCCCGCTTTTTATTGCTCATATGACAGCCTGACTTCATCCGATGAACCTTCCAGGCTAGACGTCGTAGAACTGAAACAACACAAGCAGATGTTGCTGATCGATCAACCAGAGATCACTTACGCCTCGAAAACCATACTCAAGCCGGGACAGGAAACCTATGATCTATAGCACGAGTGGAAGCCGGACGGCTGACTCACCTAGGTCCTAATGAAGCTGGTCCTCAAGATACACGTTTGGTAGACCGCCAGCTGAGGAGACACCAACAAGAACGGTCTCGTGGGACAGAGTCCAACCTACCATCTTCCATACAAACCCCAGACCTATCGGCTATGGTCAGACAACTGATGAGAGAAAATCAAGGCTTGACTAATGATGATTGTGTGATATCCAGGAGCCATACTCCATTCACAGATACTATTCTACAAGCTGAGTACCCCAGGAAGTTTAACGTGCCGGCCTATGAAGGGAAGACCGATCCCCGACAGCATGTGATGAGATATGAATGGATGATGGATTCAGCTAGAGCAAATGATGCAACTAAGTGTGGATGCTTCCCAATAACTTTATCTGGTATTGCTACCATGTGGTTCACCCGACTTCCTCCTCGGTCCATCTCGAACTTTGATGAATTAGAAACGAAATTTGTGGAACAATTCAAGATTCGTGCCACTCGTCCCAAGGACGTGATGTCCTTGTCCAGTGTGATTCAGGCTCCGGGAGAGTCGTTAAAGGAGTACTTACAGAGATTTCACATTGTGGCTGCTGAAGTTAGCAGCCCAAATGACCAAGCCATTCTGATGGCTATGATGCAAGGAGTGGATCCGTATTTGGAATTTGGTGATTGGTTGGTAGGAAAGCCTCAAACTACGCTAGGGCATTTTTACTCAAAGGCTCATCAATTCATTAGAAGAGAGGAAGGCAGATAGACGAGGCGAGATAATGCATCAAAGCCTGGCAAGGAGATTGTGAAGAGCAACATTGCTTTAAAACAATCCAGTGATAACTCGGGGAAGGTCCAGGTCAATATCCAGAACAAGCCTGGGAAATCTAAAGGTCCCGAGGAGGAAATCTCGAAAAGAAAATGGAAGTAGGAAGGTGGAAACCATGGATTTCAACTTACAACGAATACACTCCCCTGAATGCATCTCTGGAAATATCTACCTATCTTGTAATACTTTTCAATACTGAAAGCCACACCTAAAAGAGTCCACAGAGGAACAAAAGCAGACTGGGAAGTATTGCCGCTTCCATGCGACTTATGGGCACAAGATAGAGGAGTGTAGACACCTCCACGATGCCAAAGAAAAGCTGATTCGGTAGAAAAAGTTCCAGAAGTTTGTCAAGAACCGATAGGAAGGTAGACAAGAAACATCAGACCCTGGTCACGGGCAAGCTCCACGCAATCCAGAGGAACCTGCTCGAACTGTAGGTACAATAGTCATAAACACGATAGTCGGTGGACCTCGTCTGGTAGAAAAGAATTGGAAGGAGATGGAGCGTTATGCCAGTTCCTTAAAGCATGCTGATTTTGAATGTTGTTCAAATACGGAGGATGGGTCTCCGGCTAAGCAGCAACAAATGATGACGGACGACATAGTATTCAGGAGCAGAGATGCTGATCAGGTGGAGGCTCCTACCGTCCACCCGATGGTCATCTCCACGACAATCGGGCCAGCATTTATGAAAAGAATTTTGATTGATTGTGGAAGTTCTATTAACATCATCTTCAAAAAAGCTTATGACTAAATGAAGATGGAGACGAAGATTTAAAACCATCTAAAGCCCGTATCCATGGCTTTAATGGTGTGGCTACCAATGAGTGGGTTTTGTTGAATTGCCAGTTGAAATCGAGCAATGTGAATGTAGGAGGATGTGAATCCTGCTTTTCATCGTTTTGGATGTCGATTCTCCATATAATGTGTTTCTGGGTCGACCGACCATAGAAGAGTTTAAGGCAGCTTTGCCCCTTGGTTTTTAACTCTGAAATTTCCGACAGACAAAGGAGTTGGTGTTGTACATGGCAATCAAGCGATCAGCTGTGCATGTTATGTGGCTGAGTTGAGAGAGGCCCAGCGAATAGAAAAAGGAAAGGTTGCGGACAGCTCCGTCCGCACACGAGTCATTGAAAATTGACAAGTAGTGCCCAAGCCCTGGCTCGGGCAACGCGATCGGATCTATAGAGACATAGATCTGAGAGATGATGATGAGGAACCCAGGGAAGCAAAAGCAGCATCGACTGAACTGACGATTGACATTCTAGTCAGCCGAGATGACCCATCGCGAGTACTTAAGATTGGATCACAGCTCAACCCCTCAATGGCCGAGGTCTCACTGATTTCCTCCGAGCGAATCTAGATGTTTTCGCTTGGACACATTCTAATATATGTGGGATTTCTCCCACCACCACGAGTCATATGTTGAACATAGACCCGAGGTACATACCAATAAAGCAAAAAAGGAGAGGCACGAACCCGGAGAGGTCCGCAGCTCTCAGAGAGGAGGTGGATAAACTCAAAGCCAATGGGTTCGTCCGCGACACCCTCTACCCTGAATGGGTGTCTAACCCCATGCTAGTGAGAAAAGCAAATAGGAAATGGAGAACTTGTGTTGATTACTCTGACCTGAACAAAACATGCCCAAAGGATAGGTTTCCTTTACCTAGAGTTAACCAGCTGGTCGACTCAACGGCGGGAAACGAATTATTGTCATTCATGGATGCGTACTCGGGATATAATCAAATCCCGATGAACATTCCACACCAAGAACACACTAGTTTTGTCACAAATGTTGGGCTATATTGCTATGTAGTGATGCCTTTCGGACTGAAAAATGCGAAAGCAACTTATCATCGTTTTGTGAATCGGATGTTTAAAGACCAGATTGGTAGAACAATGGAAGTCTATGTGGATGACATGCTCGTGAAGTCACGGAAGTCAAACAACCACATTCGAGACTTAGCGGAAATGTACAATATACTCAGATATTATGGAATGAAAATCAATCCTCTGAAGTGTTCCTTTGGCGTTGCATCAGGGAAGTTTTTGGGTTTCATTGTTAATGTGCGGGGAATTGAAGCTAATCCAGAAAAGAGTCAGGCTATTCGAGACATACAAGTGCCCAGAACTATAAAGCAAGTACAAATCCTGAATGGAAAAGTGGCCACGCTGAGTCGATTCATATCCAGGGCGACAGATAAGTGTATTCCCTTCTTCGATGTAATAAAGGAAAGAGAAATTTTGAATGGACGCCCAATTGTGAGGACGCATTCCAGGCTCTGATAAGGCATTTGGAAAGTCCCTCGGTACTGTCAAAGCTGGTAGATCATGAAGTGTTGTATGTGTATTTAGCCGTATCCCAACATGCTATTAGTACAGCTTTGGTTCGCGAGGAGGACCGAGTTCAAAATCTGGTGTATCATGTCTGTAAACATTTAACGGGAGCAGAGAGAAATTTTCCTAAAATCGAGAAGCTGGCCTACTGCTTGGTGATTGCATCACACAAGCTTTATCCGTACTTTCAGGTGCACTCAAGCAGTGTTCATACATATCAACCTTTGCAACGGGTACTCCAACGACCAGAGACCTTTGGAAGGATATTAAAATGGAATATCGAGCTAAGTCATTTTGATATTATCTACCTTCCACGAAGGGCCATACAAGGGCAGGCGCTGGCGGACATCATCGTTGAATTTACTGTATTAGATGAACCAGACAATGATAATGTTATTCCCTTCGTTCGATGGAAACTATACACCAATGGGGCATCCAACGACCGTTGTTCTGGGGCTGGTATAATTCTTATGACCCCTGAAAACCAATCAATTTGTTATGCTTTGAAGCTCAATTTCCTAGCTACAAATAACGAGGCCGAATATGAAGCATTGAATGCTGGTTTGAAACTTATCGGGGAATTTGGAGTAAAAACAATTGAAATTTTTTGTGACTCACAATTGGTGGTGTACCAGGTACGGGGAGATTATCGAGCGAAGGGGCAAAGACTTGCTCCATACCTTGCTCGGGTTCAAGAGCTATTGGCAGACCTAGAATATTATAATATTTCGCATGTCTCGCATGAACAAACAAAGAAGCCGATTCATTAGCCAAATTTGCAGGTGCTAGCGATGCATAACAGATGAGATTGGGTCCCGTCGAAACCTTGCATGCTCCGAGTATATATGAGATGGAGGTAGATTTGTTAGAAACAGAAATCGAGGAGGAGTCATGGATAACCTCATTCAAGCAATACTTGCTACGCGTGGTCTTTCCCGAAAGAAAGAGCGAAAGACGACAAGTCATTCATAATGCTTCACGATATGTAATGCAGGACAGAATAATGCATCGAAAGGGATTCTCAGTCCCCTTACTCTAGTGCATTGCCCACGGTGAGATAAAACGAGTCTTGAAGGAAGTTCATGAAGGAGAATGTGGTGACCATACTAGGAAAAAACACTTGCAAAAATGATCCTCCGTTATGGATACTATTGGCCAATTATAAAACAAGATGCAGCAGACTACGTAAGAATATGTGACAAGTGTAAAAAATACGTGAAAATCTCGAGAGCTCCACCAACGAAACTCACACAAATGGTTAGTCCCTTGCCGTTTGCAATATGGGGAATCAATATAATCGGTTCCTTACCTATCTCCAAAGGTGGTGCAAAATACGCAATAGTTGCGGTCGGTTACTTTACCAAGTGGGCGGAAGTAGAGCCCTTAGCTACAATCACCACCAAAAAGGTCATTATTTTCGTTATACGAAAAATCATATGCCGTTTTGGCCTCCCGCAAACTATCATTATAGACAACGGAACTCAGTTTGAGAGTAGGGAGTTCAAAGAATTTTTTCAAAAATATGGCATTGAGAAAAGGTTTGCAGCGGTTACTCATCCAAAAGCCAATTGACAAGTAGAAGCCGTGAACAAAATAATCAAATCCATATTGAAAAAACGTCTAGAAAAGGCTAGAGGCAAGTGGGTGGATGAACTTCCAACAGCATTTTGTGCTTACAGAATCACCCACAAGTCTGCGACTGGCCACACTCCATTCACATTGGCATATGGCATGGAAGCAGTTATACCCGTAGAACTTGAAGTTCCTTCACATCGGGTAACTCATTATGAACCTAAGATGAATCAAGATCTTTTGCTGGAATCACTGGACTTCGTTGATGAAAAACGTGAAGAGGCTGTTTAAGGGCGGCTGTATATAGGCACAAAGTCGCTCGATATTATAATGAAAAAGTCCGACCAAGAATCTTTAATATGGGTGATCTCGTTTTGAAGTGAGTTTTCGCAGTCCCATTGCATATGAATCCCATATGGAAAGCTCCATACATCATTGAACGGAGGCTTGGAGAGGGAACTTTCAAGCTAGCGACCGTTGATGGCGCAACACTCCCCCGAGCATGGAATAGCGAGCATCTGCGACGTTATTATACTTAGTCTATTTCTTTCGCATTTTAGTTGCAATTATTTCTAGTGTATTTTTATTTCGTTGATTCTTAATTTTCGGCATGTAATAAAATAATTTATTTCGTTTTCATTAATAAAGGCTTAAAGCCATCTTTTCCATGAACTATTGATGTTTCCATATGTTGCAATTCTATGGCAAAAATTAAAGTTACATTATTCTGTCTGGCGTATGAACGCACATAAAGACTTAAAATCTCCAAGTCCCTAGATTGAGGACTGGAGTACTCTGAGTCCCAAGAGTGCGGACTAGAGTATAAATGACACAAAATCTCCAAGTCCTCGGAGTGCGGACCTGAGTACTTTGAGTCCCTAAAGTGTGGACTAGAGTATAAACAACTCAAAATCTCTAAGTCCCCATATTACGGACTAGAGTGCTCTGAGTCCCCAAGATGCCGTTTAGAGTATAAAAGACTAAAAATATCCAAGTCCCTAGAGTGCGGACTAGAGTACTTTGAGTCCTCAGGGTGCGTACTAGAGTATAAATGACTTAAAATCTCCCTGGAGTGCGGACTGGAGTACTATGAGTCCCCAGAGTGCAAACTGGAGTATATACGACTTAAAATCTCCAAGTCCCCGGAGTGAGGACTGGAGTACTCTGAGTCCCCAAAGTGCGGATTAGAGTATAAACAACTCAAAATCTCCAAGTCTCCGTAGTGCGGACTGGAGTACTCTGAGTCCCTAGAGTGCGGACTAGAGTATAAACGACTCAAAATCTTCAAGTCCCCGGAGTGCGGACTGGAGTACTCTGAGTCCCAAGAGTTCAGACTAGAGTATAAACAACTTAAAATCTCCAAGTCCCCAGAATGAGGACTGGAGACTCTAAGTCCCTAGAATGCAGACTAGAGTATAAGTGGCTTCAAAATCTCTAAGTCCCCAGAGTGCGGACTAAAAGTATTCTAAATATGCAAAACGCGGAATCGAGTCTCAACGATTCTCAAAAAATACCCAAGTCACATGGAGGTGAACCAAAGCTTGTATAACTCACCAAATTCTGAGTTATGGCAACAAGTTAGACAATAAGCTGAAAAGAAAAAGTCATTGAAAAAACAAAGAAACTAAGTTTTCACAAATCCCAAAACAAAGTTCCACTACAATTCCTCCTAGACTCGGAGTCAAAAGTCTATTTACATTGGATACGAAAATAAATAGAAATAATTACATAATCTAAGCTTACTCTCATTGAACGAGGCATGATAGCTACTTCTTAGACTTCTTCTCCTTCCTCGGTTTCTCAAACGACTCCTCCCCCATGCGTTTTCTCTTGGATGCCTTGCTTGCTAGGGAAGTGACGTCCGACAAAGGAAGAGGAACTTCCAGTGGCCTGGACCCACCGGGGAGAATGACTTTCAAAGGTCTGTTCAAAGGATCATCTATTTCCACTACTTGGGGCTCAACCTTATTCTTCTTCTTTTCTGTAAGTTGCTTTCATGATCAATTTTGAAGTGTGTCCAGAGGCACCCGTAATTTCAACCTCATCGTGTTCTTCAACGGGCGATGGAATTTCAGATTTGTCTTCATTAAGCACCTCGATCACTTGAGCGTAAGGTCCAAAAGTCTCTACTATTTGAGTTGCCTCTCCTGTAATCTCCTCCTTATCCGTGGCAACATCACTCCTTGGAGTTGGCTCGGGATCAAAATGGCCTGCACGACATCATAAGAGACAAGTGTTAGAAAACATTAACTACTCGCCGAAAACGACGGCCCTTTGCACTTTGAGAAGAAAAGTTATGTACCAGTTTCTGGCTGACTCTCAACTGTGCAGGGAGTTTCACCCTTTGGAATGGGAGATAAAATGTGAATATCAAGGCCATGGTCTTCCGGTTCATAGCCAATGTGTTGCTCAAAGGGGTCAAGTGATGGATGACCGGTTGGTTGAGTAGGGGAGGAACTGGAGACTCGGTTCCGAACGGACCGGTAATGTCATTCTTTCCTTTCGGTGGGGTGGATTCTCTGCTATAAAGAGCCTTCGCTGCAGACAAGTTCGAAGGCTCATTCCCCCGAGAAACTCCTTCACTAGAGCTTCTTCGTCAACCTCTTCAGTGCCCGACTCAACCTTTTGGATCTTTATCAAAGTCTTCGATGCTTCGGCTAAAGATTCGAGGTAACCCTCGCCAAGAAATTTTACGTCGCGATGCATGAGAACTCGAGCATTGTACTCGGCTACGAGCGGGTCAAACATGCACTTAATCTCCTCTCTACCAGCCTTAGCAGCTTCCTCAAGGCGAGAATCAATATCCATGAGCACTATTCTTTTGCCCTGCTCACGGGCTACATCTTTCAGCATCTCAGCCTTGGAGAGTTCTTTATTGAGCTTTGTTTTTAGGAGTCGTGTAGCAACAATCTCATGCAATACCATTGCATCTCCTCCTGAGCAGCAATTTTTTCTGACTTTTCTTTGGAAAGTAGCTCTTCCATCTCTTTAACTCGTTAAGCGAATGCATCTCTCTCCTTTTGAATGGAGTCTTTCTCTGAAGGTAAGGCACCACAGCGTAGAACTGCTTCATCGAGCTCTTTCTTATGTGTGGCCTCTAGATGGCTAACGGCCCCAGCTGTATCTTTAGCATTTTTCTAAGTAGGTTCAAGCTGATCTTGTGTAAGGAAAGCTCTTCATCCTGGTCTTTGATAATATGTTTTTCATGGATGGCTTCGAGTTTTAGAAGATTAATTTCATGTTGGCGTTCGGTAGAGACTTCTGAAACCTTTTCTGCCAAATAAACAAATACGTCATGTTGAACGTAGACATCACTGTTGCACACAATGGCACTTTGCTTAACGTGTCCTGGAATGTTATGAATCGCTAGGAGAAACTTCAGACCGTCGAAGCATATTTTTGGCAACGTGCCCTTAAGCTTGGCTAGCTTTTCGGCTATAGATGGATCATGTGCGGGAGCAGAAGAAGTGTTTTTGGAGACTATGGGTTTTTTGTGAAGTTCTCGGGATTGCCTGGTGCTAGAGGAACCAGAGTGTTGGTCGCGATAAGTATCGGACTGGGACCCCTTTTGATCAGATTTCTACCTGCCTTTCTCTGGTTGAAAGGGAGGATTGTGAAGGTATGAAGACTGATTGTGAGTTTTTCTTTGAGATGATGAAATCTAGGAGCGATAGTCCCTATCGCTGTCGTCATCTCTATCTCGACGTTTGCCGGAGCCCGAATCTCGTCCAGAATGATGAAAAATAGAGGACCCACGAAGGCGGTCGAATCCATGAGAGTGTCCCATATCACCTGCACAAAAATTAAGTGAACACGAGTTAGCAGGAATAACATGATGACTGAAGTTTAGGTGCAAGGTGAAGCGTAAGTGTTATTGTGTGTGTCCTAGTGTTTTCCTCTCGACGGACTAGTTTCTTTAGCTTTACTTATCGGAGTTTTTCTCCTTAATTATGGGCTTGAACGCCTTCATCGCCTCTCACATGCGAATGGACTTTTAGGGCTTCTGGATCGTTGAAGCCATAATTAAGAAAGTCTTCGGGGTTAGTGAGTTCAGATAAGCCTTTCAATGAACTCTCTAATTATTGTGGAGACGGCTCTTTCTCCACTGGAGTTATTGTGACCTTTGAGGTTCCGCCTACTGTCTTTTTCCTTAGTTTGTATACCAGTTTCTTTTTTCCCTTCGAAGGTGGAGGCATTACATCAGTGCTATGTGCCTCAACCATCGGTTCTAGAGTAGGACTTATATTCTCACTCGATGCTTCTGACACCTCAGTTTCTCTAATCTCGCCCATCCTCGGGGGTGTCGGAGGCACACCTGTTGAAGGCCCACCTTGCCTTTTGCCATTGTCTAAGGCAACTCCAGTTGTAGTGACGTCGTGAGGAAGACTTGTTCGACGACCTTCTGCCAACAACCCAAATTGCGAGAGTAATTCATTGGAAATGATGGATCTGATGTCTTGGTCTTTTGCGGGAACAGCTCGAATAGCTTCGATGGCCTTGGAGTACCCAGAGCCTTCGGGACGTAGGCTGATACCTATAAAAGTCGAGAAAGGCTTTAGAAAGGATGCACTTTCTGCCACCTACAAGTATTGATCCAGAAAACAAATTTACTCCCTTCTATCCATCTCCTTGCAAGGCCAGTGGGGCAGCGCACATAAAACCATTCTATCTTTTATTGGGCGAATTTGCTCCATGCCCCGTCAAGATTTGGCACTTGTTATGTGGCTCCAGGAATATGAAAGATGGGCTGTCGGATCGTCTCTTGAAACGATTAATATAGCGGATGTCGCCGGGGGTGGGGATCCTGAATAGAATGCTCATGAAAGGATGCACGTGCCATATATGAACGCGTGACTGTTGGGATGTAACTGTGCTGGTGCGATTGGTGGCACGTTACCAACCTAGTACATGAATTTATTGCAGGCAGTATATTTGGCTGAGGGCAGGTGAGGACGATCTTGCTCCAATGGAATCAGTACATCGTCACAAGTAATTGCATGGATTGAACATAGTTGGCGAAGAGCATTTTCATTGATTCTCGAAGCTTGAGAATAAACCGAATTGTCTAGAATGATTGCAGGAGCCAATTCAATAGATGTAGTCGTTGGACTCGGGATATTATGTACAAGAGTTGTCGATGGATTTGATGTTCGCACTACTTCCTATTGAAGACTTGGCTCAGGTTTATCTGATACTATAGCAGAGCTCGACTTTCTAGACATCTTCGATGAGCATCGAATTTGGATAAAAACCTGTTTGAACTGTGCTCGAAAGATAATCGATGTTAGATATAATGAAAAAGATTCCCCCCTCCCCCGTGTGGTGTGTGAGCTAACGTGATGGTTCATGTAAAGAATGAATAAATAAATTAGGGTTCTAAAGAGTAAAATGTAGCACGACGAGCTTTAAATTGCCTTTTTTACAAAGTTTAAAGTTCATGTTTATTATGGTTTCAATCGTGAAGTTATTAGTCTTAATCGGTTCCGCGTGCTTATAGACTTAGATTTGTGTTGTGGATCCATTGGCACATGGATAGGTGTGGAAATAAGCAGCATTATTTTGTTCTACGAGTTGAGGTAAGGTAAGTATGTCAACGCTGATCCCCATAATTAGGGCTGGTCGCCAATTCGAGTGCATGTATACCGAACCATAATGCCCCGCTCGGTGTCGGTCCTCAAAGCCTATCCCGCTTCTCTCTTCTTCACCACTCACCGACCTATCTAGACCAAAACCATTGAGCCAGTCACTCTCCTCTCCAACAGTCTCTTTCTTCATCGAACGACCCACGAGGGCTATACCGAGCCATGCTTGCTCGCTATGCCGAACCCACCTCGTGGTCCCTGATCGGGCCGCAATACAACACTCAAGTGGATAAACCACACTTTCTCCCTCGACATCGAACGGCACCAGGCCACTGTCCCTGAACCCAGAAACCAATCGTTCCTACCGACCCACAAACTTCCTATCTCTCCCTAACAACAAGACGACCCACTTGACTAAGAAGCTGACCTACTCCTCAGAGCTCTAACCGGCTCACACTCACTCTCGAATTTCCAAACCCCTCTTATCCTGGTCCTTTTTCACCAAGGAACAACTCCTAATCTCCTCCTAAGACCCTAACCTGGAGTCCGCTTCTTAATCCTAATCCATCCCCCTTCTTCCTCTAGGTCTATTCTCTATCTATTCCTGCAACAACTGAACAGGGGAGACAAAGGGTTTGTCCACAAGGTACCGGAGTTTGATATAACGTCGGGTTTGGAGATAAACTCATACCTAGGAAAAAAGCTAGAAGTATGCGGTAGCTTTGGAGTGTTGGGCTGGAGGTTCGTTCGCGATAGAGGTTAGTTAGGATTGTGAGATGAGCAATTCAGGCTCGAAGGAAGGTAAAGCAGCGAGTAAGGCTCGGAGAGGAATGAACTGATGGCTTTGGAGAAGTATAGTACAGGTGAGAAGAAGAGAGAAGAAGGGGAGGCCGGAACTTATATATGGTGGAGGGGAGGTGAACAGGTATCTCCTGGTGACCCGGTCAATATGTCTTGAGGGATGAGTTTTAAGGCACGCATGCTCCAATTCAAATAAGCCGACCGTGTGGTTCGGCCTCTGTATGACTGCAAGTATCGCTCAGCCTAAGTGCCACTCGACCTAAGTATCGTTCGGGCTGCAAGCATCGCTCGGCCTAAGTATCGTTCAGCCTACAACTATCGCTCGACCTAAGTGCCGCTCGGCTTGAGTATCGTTCGAACTATCTCCATTGCTCGGCCTAAGTTTCGCTCGGCCAGAGTATCGTTCGACCTAACTACATCGATCGGTATCTTTAGTTCGAACTCCATCGCTCGGCGCAGGAGGGTTCGGCTCAAATGAACACTACCAAGTATTCCAGAATGCACCATTCGGTCAAGGGAGTGAAGCCATACAACCGAATTCACCGTTCGGCATGACTTCGCTCTGAGTTAACCTACTATTTGCTTCGGTTCTCCTGAGGGTTAACTTCGAGTCACTTGATGATCGACTGGGTAATTCTCGACCAGCATTCCTCGCTCGACAAATGCCGTCCGACGTTCCTGGCTCGATGCACAGAAGTCACTTACTACTGGTAGAAATACCATGTTCCTAGGGCCGTGAGGGAAGTCCAACCTATCTTCGCCTATAAATAGATGGGCAGGTTCGCAGTGAGAAGGGACCTTTTTTCGAGAACACTGGGGAGACTCTACCATTTCGAAGACTTATTCTTTTTTATTTAGAACTTATATTCAAGTTGTTGGTGTGCGGATTGTATCTGTATTCAATCATTTGAAAAAGCAATAAAGGTTAAACTCAAAGTGGACGTAGGCAGTTACGCCGAACCACTATAAATCTGGTGTTCTAGTTTTTGCAATTAATTCTGCATATATCCCTCTTTTTTAATTTTCTATCTTCATTAGTCTCTCTACACAAATCCTTCTTTGGGTGTTAGTGATCAATTCTGGTGCTAACAATACCCGATATTGATAACTATGAAATTGTTGTGAATTTCATTTACTATTAGGATGATTGGTTGTGATGGATGCGATTGGTTGATAATCTAGATGTTTATTTATTTTTATATATCATGTTATTATCCTGTATATTATTTACATTATATAAAACTGTAAATTGAATTATTTCGAATAAAGTAAGAAATATGTTGAAATGATATATATCTATGGCATTTATTTTGGATTGAAATGACATATATCCATCCCTAGAATATAAATTGAAATAAATGATTTACTTGGCCATAGGATAGAGAATTATGTACGGACACCAGATTGGTTAAATTAAATGATTTTAAAATTTGTTTTGAAATTATTTAAATGATTTGATTTTAAGAAATGGAAAATCGAACTTATGGAAATTGAATTAGTTTCAAACTGGAGTTTGAAATGTTGAAATTTAAATTTGATAAATGAAATTGTTTAATAATCGAATTTGAGATTTTGAAGTTATAATCAAAATATGATTTGAATTTCAGAAACCGATTTGTTTTAAAGATTGGATTTTTATTTAGACTTTGAATATTGCTAAGTAAAACTGATATAAAATGATATTTTGAAATTGAGTTTGAAATTTAATTATATTTAAAGATTTGGATTTTAGATTGGATACTGAAGTTTGATTTAATTATCTTGAATCAATATTTGGAAATGGATTATTTAAAGTTTTTTTTAAAATAAATTATTTTAGTATAAAATATTTCAAATCTATTTTCATTAAATATTCAAACTATTTAATTTTACTAACTATTTTACTATATAAACCATTTTATTACTTAAACTATTTTCTATTAAACTATTTTAACTATTTTAAAACTATTTAAATTATTTTCTAAAATTCAAACTGGATAAAGGGTGGAATGTTTAAATTTAAATCTTCGATTTAAATGCGAATTGGGTTAAAGTGAATTATGACCAAAATTTTAATTCGAATCAAGTTTTGAAGTGAAATCGATATATTAAATTGAATGTACATTCGAATAAAATATAGTTTTAAAGCGGATATGATGATTTCAAAAATGGATTTGATTTTGATGTGAATATGATGATTCTGAAATGGATATGGTATATTTTGAGTAAATATGATGATTTCGAAATGGATTTGTTTTGAAATGAATATGATATTTTGATGTCATGTACGAACTGTTTTCGAAATATAAAGTACCAACCGGTGTGTAAAATGACGATTGGTTGTTAAAGAGACAGGGGCCTCTCATTGGCATAATCTCTATCAATATTGGAACCACTTTAACAACTGTGTACATGGTGAATGATATCCAGAATGTAGTGGTTGAATTGGCGACGTTTACTAGAATGAAGTAAGAGAACGATGATGGAAAGCCTTAACATTCGTGTCATAATTAAAATGACTAAAACAGAAGCCTATGTCTGGCCAATGAGGTTAGCTACCTCTAGCGACATTAATCCCTTGTATTACTATTGTGATTTCATATTCAATGGTGCACCTTTTGTCGTTTGGATTGATTGTCGCGGTCGGCCACGGATGGGTTACGACCAGCCAGAAAGGGTAAACTGTTAGAATCCTATCTTGGACATTGCCTCGCATGCCTTGTCATATTTATCCCTATAGGAGCCAATTATGACTTTGGCTTAAAACTGTAAAAATGTGTTAAGGTGAATCAATGTAAAGCCTTAACGCTATTATAATATTTATTTTACTAATAAACATTATCTATTATAGCGTATGCTATTATATATAAATTGTTTAATGGATCCTTAGGAGATGGAAAACCTGTAACATCTCTTAAGTTATTGCTCTTATATTTGTGATATTGATTTGAATAACATAAGAGTATTTTAGTCCTGACTCGAGTGTTTTGTCTTTTCATTACGCTCAGGTCAATCTTGATTTTTTTTCAGCGTATTGAAGACTACTCTCTGTAGGATGAAGATGGAGTTTCAGTATATTACTATTATTATTATCCCCTACATCATGCTATTATGCTATATTTATTATTTATCCCTGATGTATATATATAACTCTGATAAAAGTGTATAGATTTATATCATATGTAATAAATAGTTTCATGAATTGTTTATTTGATTATTATATTTTATCGTTTCTGCTGTGAGATTCTGTGTTTTGTTTTCTTCTTCTCTTCTTATTCTTCTTATTTAACCCCATTGATATCTTCGTTCTGGATTGTTTAAGTCGGATATGTGTGGATTATTTTTGATTTAACCTTCCAAAATATGGGTCGTCACATCTATCTAATTACTATAGTAGAGTTACTTGCAAATCACATTTTCACTTTATGGAAACATCTTCAACCCTCTGTTAATATATCTCCTATCAAATCCATACAATATCAAGCCAAATTATGAGATTAAGGAAACAGTAGTAAGGGGATCAACAAGGAATCTTCAAATTACCATTTTAGGATGGTGAAGTTCATGCATTCTACCGTTCATCTCGAATCTACCTCAATTCGGGCATTTTTGTTCAATTTCTCATCGATAGGTGAGTGGTCTATCATCTCATAACTAATTTATGTATTCATATACGTTAAAAACATGTATTGGATCCACTTTTAAACAATAAAATACGATTTTGGGCGGATATAATCATAGAAATAATTTGCGGATGACTTTAAGTGATTTCAAAATGGTTTTATTATGTATTTACATATCATAGTTGATTATATGAATGCTAGAATAAGATATGTTCTACTGATTGTTTGTTATTATATAATGCTAGTATATTGTTTGTATGATGTATTTGCATTTGTGAATTGCTTGAAAATGCTTAAAAGAAGTTAATCGAAGATGGATCGAATCAAGTGTGTTTGGAGTTGGATCTATGCAAGGAGCTGCACAAAGATTAAAGCATTTAGATTAGAGATGGTCAAGGAAAAAAAGTTAATAAAATGTCTAAGTGTCGGGTAACATCGATCGACACCAATTTATATGGTTCGGTACTGATCGATTTACACGTGTGTATGCAGCGTTTTTTACCATGGGGACTGAAGTTTTGAGGCAAGGTAGTTGGATGATGAGATACTTTCGGGGTATTGGTGAAACTACTTCGAGACAAGTAGAGGAAACCTCTCCCATTAATCAATTTGGCTTTTGAATGTGCGACTAAGTGCTGCACAGAGCTAATTTCGGAGTTTGAAAGCAGATACATTGAGCTGGCTTTGGGATAGGAATGATGCATGGTAAGGTGCCAAACTTAGCCAAATATTTGGCTAGGTCTTAAGTTCAATCACTCCGCATTGTCCCATGTGGATCGGTACCAATCAATCTAAATTTATGCCAGATGAAGGAGCAAGTTCATAGGAGCACGTACGATCGATCGCATGGCAATTGATTTTATAGTTTTGCAGTTATAAGATGCCACCATCGATGGTGATGAAGCACTATACATAAGACAAACTTGAGGAGTCATAGGAGTTATCATGGGGCAAGCACAATGCTTTTTCGGGGTTGATGCAGTGATTGTTTGGGGTTGGTATGAGGTAACTTTAAGAAGCTTTAAGGAAATTAATGAAGTGCTAATACTTCTACGATGCGATGTTTGGGTGATTAGGATCGAGTACTATGAGAAGTGACTATGGCATCTAGTGATCATTCGAGTAGATAAGTTTAGTAATGAACTATGGATTGGAACAAGTGAGTTATATTATCAGAATGCGTGTCAAAAGGAATGTTGGAGGTTGCGATATATGTTCATGAAGCAGTGGTATGCAAGGATGCTCACCGTTATACCTTAGACCTAGGTGATGGTCTAGCTCGCCTTGATGATGCCTTGATGATGGTATTTACTAAAGCATCGATATAATCGTGATGTCCTTTAGTCACTGACCAAGGCATTGGTAATACAAGTTATCATATACTTAAGGGCATTTAAGTGAGGGGTGCGAGGTTGTGCGATGCTTGTTTTGTTGCTTTGCATGTCGTGTTTGTTATGTTTTGCTATGGATGTCATATTATTTAGATACTAATAGCTTAGGTACCCCGATGTCCTATATTTGTACATAGAGTGATAGCGCAACATATAATTATAGTTTAGCATATATTGTGTTGTGTACTATATTGTCAAATATGGGGACAAGTCAAGTATGATTCCCCATGTTAGAATCGAGCCAGTCGGAAGTGGGCGAAATAGGTAGATTTCAAAAAAAAAATCTCATTTTGATCTACTAGTATTATGAAGTCTAAACAGATTTTAGATCCAAACTAAAAAAGTGTTTTAAACAAAACCCTTTATTTTATTAGTTTGAAAGAGTTCGAATATGATATAAATTTAAATATATGGGTGTATCAAATACACCCATGTGTGTTATAGTCACTCATTAAAATTAATTTGAGAAGGAAACCTTTCATTTCGTTCTCTAAAACTTACACATTCAATTAAGAGAGGAAATAACTTTAGTTGGAGAGAGAAACCTTTTATTTCTTTCTCACCGATTGTATTAATGATTTATCAAATGTCATCGATAGTCAATTTAAACACACCGTGAAATGTAAGCAAATCCAAATATACTAATACATTGTGTACATGAAATATATAAGAAGTGTGCAGTTAATGTGTCATTTATATGTATCTTTTTTGTCCATAGTTTTATTTAAAATACATCTCTACTACTAATAAAGAGAATTCAATGAATATGACTCCCACGGTGTCTTTTTGAAATTTTAAAAATACCCTTATCCATTAATGGAATATCACCACTATTTTGTAACCTCCACTACCATTCCCTTTTCGACTACGCATCAACGGAGTTTTACTACAAATTTTCCACCAAAACCACCAATAAAACAACTTCAAATAAAAGTCTCGTGACAACTAAAACTTTTGCACTTGTAACACACATCCGCCCACTCAATTTTCTTAATAAATAAAAAGTAAATATTTATATCTATTAGATGCATGCACGAGTGGTTTATACTAGTATTTATATATAATAGAACGTATGTACATAAATATATACATACATGCATATGAATATGTCAAAATTAAGTTTCACTATTTTATAAGTTTAAAATTAAAAACAACAATTTATAACTAATATTATGATTTTACACAAAAGTCTATTTTATAAATCTTTAGTTAAATTGATACACACACATATATACTAAATATTGTAAATTATGTTTCAAACCTAAAACAACATCCATAGGTATAATTTTTATAAAATATAATACATGCTTTGAAAACTAAAGTAACAAAATAAAACCTAAATTTAATTTAAAACAAAATCAAAAGATTGGTGATAATTTACATAAAAGTCCAATTACAGTTATTTAATATTTTCATTGTTCTAAACAGCATTCAAAATATGCAATAAGCAAAAGGTTGTATTAAAAAATAAAAATATGTATAAAATTTGAAAAGTGATTTCAAATAGAAAATATGTGCACTTTATTCATATTTGTATACGTAATCATTAATAGAATTATGTCATAAATTGAAACTTAGGCTTCTACCAAAATATTTTTTTGTAAAACATATTTAAAAACATAACAAAAACATATAGGACAGATAAAACACATATGTATTTGTTGCAAAGGTTATAAATCTAAAGTAAACAATGTGAACAATTAATTAAATGTGAAATCATACGAAATATATCCAAAGATGACAAGATGAACATGTAATCAAGCAAACTATATCTTAATATAGATTCAAATTAAAATAACATAGTGACCATTATTCCTTAATTGAGATGAAGTGAAAAAGGGAATCTAATCTATGTAATCAAATAAACGAATATACATATGAGTTGAGAAATGTGACACATCCAATTCACATAAATAAGGTAAAGGATGAATAAATGTAATTAGATTTATTATCTTGAGATATAACTAAGATAATGCACCTTGAATGATGAGATAGCTCCTAGATCCAAAAATCAACCTGTAGATGCTGCATATATCATGAGGTTTAAACCAATATTTGTTTTAATTTTGTCATGATTTATTTTGGAACTTTTCTTAAGCCTTGGAGGCCATTATTTTGGTTGGAATAGAAAAGGAGAGAGGAAAAATTAACTGTATGTAGAAGGAATAATGATGAAAAAAAAGAATTTTTTTTTGAGGGAAACATTGAAACCTTTCCAATTCTTCCCTTAAAACTTTTCCACTCTTATTGTTCATTAAATCTCAATCAAATCAAATCCCCTTAACAAGCCCTCAAAATTTCCAAATCCACCTATTAATTAATTAAGTAATTTAAATCAAATTTAAATGTTTATCGATATTGTAAATCGACATGTATGTATATAACTTTTATAAATGCACTTTATTAAATACCAATGACATTCAAACAAATCAAATTCAATCACTAATATTTCATAAATATTTATTAATCTAATTAATTTACAATGAATATAAATTAATTATATTGTGTGGTTTGATCGGAGTATTCATCATTACGGCTGTGCGACTCAAAGGTGTAAATTCAATCAGCGATTAATATCGAACAATTCGAATATTAACCTTTACAAATAACCTTAGCTAATGTTGTGACATTTTGGTTGAATTTATTTCTTACACATTTTTTTGATAAAATCCAATTTTACTTAGCATAAGTGGTACCTGGTACTAACAATTATTTACACAAATTCTCTTTATCAAAACTATATCACATCAGGACTTATGGAATTTGGTTTTGGTCAAAATTCCAACATTTTCTACATTCAACTTTGTTCAATAATAACAATATTATTAACCACACCGCTTTGGTTAGAGACTTTGATGTTGAGTTTATTAAGTTGACCATGTGATACTTATAAGCGAGGAGACGAATTCTCCCTCAAATAGTGTTTCACTTCTAATGCTTCCACTCAACCCAACTATAATTGTTCGATGGACGTCGTGCCATGATTTAACTATAATCAAAGTGGAGTTTCCATATTAAAGATCGAAAGTAGTCTCAAGTTGATGGAATCTCGTAAAATTTTCACATCAATATTTTCTGTTTAGCCTTAGTTATACTAACCAACAGAAAACTTTGAGTGAGTTATTCCATAGTTATCCAATAACTATCAGTACATAACCCTAGAGCCCTCAAAAGCCATCAAGTAACACACTACCTAACTTTAAAGAGCATTATATGCTTTAGTCTCAATGAATATGTCGATATTCAGCCTCGATACATCTTGACTAGGAATGTTTAAAACAATATGTTTATTTTATCGTTATAAATCACTCACGATTACAACATATTATAACTGCTGTCATAAAGCATACCATTTGTGGCATACCACTAACTGATCTATTAATCTCTCACTATCACTTGGGGTCAATTATTAAATATTATTCCAACTTCATCAATCGATTTTCTCAAAAACAATCGGGTCAATCCCTTAGTGAATATATATGCTATGTTGTTTTAATTATCTACTCTTCAATTATCTGTTTCGATGCTAATAAACTTCCGTTATCATGGGAACTATTCTGAGTATGTCGCTTGACTTCTAGTTAGCTTTATGATCTTTTACCAACTATATCGCAACATTGTTATCATATAATAATGTCTGGGATTCTCAATATTTGAAATCACCTTAATTCGATTATAAATTTGTGCATTTACTTATATTTATTATATTGTAGTAGCCCTTGGTTGAATTAGGTACTATTTATTGTTAGGAACAATTCCAACTTAAAGCTTCTTAATTAAAGTTTAAACATGAATTTAGCATTGACATATTATACTCGATAGCATGTATGAAGTTCGTGTCTGAACACTCCTTAATAAGAAGTTCATTGTTTTTGTAAACAATTCTCTAGTATTTTGTAAATACTTGAGAACACTCTAAACTACTATTTAGTGATCTAAATTTGGATTTTATATTTTCTTCATGTATCAAATACATAAGCAAGATACGATATTGTGACAGTACAACATATATGATCATTTTTATTGTCAATACATAATGAATCTGCTTTACATGTTCCATTTTGAACATTATAATAAGCTGTCTTCGCATATCGTTTGGGGCATTTCTAACATCCTTTATACTTATTATAAAAGATATAATTTACAAATCCAATGTAGATTATCAAAAACCAAAACATTACTGATTTTAACATAAATATATTGTTAATAATCGGCATTATGTTACTTACTTATAATTTTAGAAATATCTATGTACCTTCTAATGTTCTTTCTTATAGACACACGCTTCTTCTATATTTTGATTGAAAATCAAACTATTTGATACTTATATCAAAATACTTGTTCAATTTTTATAGAATGGTACTTTTGTATCATTTCTTGGATCATATCCGAAAAACCCACAAACTCTATATCGCTCCGATTGACTTCGAGACACTTTGGCTAGTATGTGCTAGCAGCCTATTCTAAATTATTATTCAGAATTTTCCAATTTAATACATATGTACCAATACAAAAAGCCATACCAAGAGATAATTTTATGATTAAAATCCGAATCATCTTGAGCATATTAAATGACGAATCTGTTATGTTAATTTCAACCTAAGTAGTTAATATCAATTTGATGTACGTGTTGGTCAAGTACTGATATGTATGAGATATTTTAAAATATCATGGTGATATCAAATAATATCGATAAAATATCGGATATGGGTAGAGCATGTTATAAATGATATTATACTATACTATAATGTTAAATTGAAGTTAAGTATTCAAATATTTGGATAAATAATTCCAAATTACTACCAACGGCTGACTGCATATAGTTTATTGATTATGATTCATTTACCGAGATATTCTATTTAATACAAACCATAATATATGCTTAGAAAAAATGATAAATTTAGATAATGTACATCTTTTTTATTTTTCACATTTTCATACTATGTTCATTGCTTCTTTAGTCATTTAACCATCTATATTATTTTCTTAAATTTTCCGTATTTATAGTTTCATCATTTTCAATTTCACTTAATTTATCGAATAAGCAATGTTGACTTGATACCAACTACTACTTTAGCTCGTTCCTCATCGACATGTCGAATATATAACTTAATTCCTCTTTAACTTTTAGTTCTGGGTGCATGATAATAACTAATAAAATGTCATAAGCTAACTTACCAAATAGAAATGGTGAAAAAAATAATTAAAAAGAGAAGTCGCTCTTTCATGATCTTATCTTTAGTAGTAAAGCTTTCAAGGAAAATAAAACTTATAAAATAATGGAATAAGTAGAGTTTTCTTTATTGAGAGACTAATGAAGAGGCCTAAAAACTATATGGTTAAAACTAAATAATTAGTGCATTTAGGATATCTAATATGTTTAAAATTGTCATTCACGGTATAAAAAAACCAAATATTAAAACCTGGATTCATCAAATTAACGAGGATCAATCTCTAACTACCTCTTTCCATCTCATCCTTTCCCCTTTTCCGCCTCTAACTGATATCTTAAGGCTACTTTCCATTTCTTCGATTCACGCTTAACTCATATTTCCCTTTCCTTATGAACCCTAGATTCAACAAATCGTCACTGTCCGACCCCGACTTGTCCACAACGTGCTTTCGTCGTGTTCATATGCTGTCTCTGCTCCATGAAGGGGAGTATCCAAAACTCAAACCTAAGAAGAATGGTAAGGTCAAAAATTACATCTCTTGGGCACCATATAGAATTTCAACATCCCAACAGATCTACTAGTTAATTTAAATCGATGCCGGCCAAATCCAGATTCTGTACTTGTTAGTGCTTGTAATGACCCGTAATTTTAATGATTTTTATTTACGTGATTAATTGATTTTTTGTGAAATTTTAAATAATAATATTTTGAAATAAAAACTTGATATTTGGAATACTCCTATTTAAACATAGCAAATAATAAATTTTCATCGGATAATATGGAAATTTATTTCATTGTGTGATTTTATTTAAATTTAAATCAGTTAATATTTGATGATGATAATATATTTCCCAAACCTAAATATTTTTATATAATAAATTTGTAAATCATCTTCTGAGTGAGACGTCATGTTTCGTTTCATCAAATTTGGACATCTATTGCTCCGTTTATCTTATATTTGACGTTTTGGCAGCATTTTCGGTACGGATTATCGATTTTTGACAGGATGGTCACCTCGCTGATATCTATGTACCATTTGATCGGCTCGTCGTGATGATCTTCATAGTATATTAATTTGTACATTCCAAAGTACAGTACACGGCGAAATCCATAAAACAATTTGTCGTATCGGTAACCTATTTTAACTTTTTCAGTTTCTCAGTGACCATTCATTTGCCCAACAGGAGAAACCAATAGCCACGTACCTTAAATATTCTCTGAATGCTACTCTTGGCTTTTGGTTATCCACTATTTCTTTTCTCATTCGGTGCCTTGAAAAAAAGCAAAGAACATATATTTTGGCCGAAACATATTCATTTGTATTCTGCTCTCTTCCTTCTCGTCATCTGTTACCTGTTCATCTGTCCTTGCTCTTCTCTTTTATTCGGCCATGATTGCTCTTCTCTTTCTCATCTCAACCACCCAACCCTATATCCACTCACACAACTCCTTCCCCTCATGCATCCTTGAACCCGAGACCTACTTCCTCCATGGCTGCAGCTCACGCAACCCCTCAATAGCCTTGCCACCATTCCACTTCCCCTCTGTCGAGGCAAACACTCCGCCCAATGGCCATGGCCGACCACCACTTCTCCATCGCCAGCCATCTCTCCTTCTTATATAGGTGTATATATATGTTTTAAGTTCTGTTTATCTATAAAAGTTTATATAGGTTGTATATTTTATGTTGTATATGTTTATGTATAATCGGTTGTTAAGTATATAATTTAATAGTTAGTTATATATATATATCAGTATGTTTAAGGTTTATATATACATATTTGTTTACATTAATTTGTCTATAAGATTTATATATATGTATACAAGATCTATATGTCGTTTATCTATTGTTAAGCTATACCAGTATACTGGCAGTTCCCTTTTAAAGTACATATATCACCATGCATACATTACTATATATAAGTTTGTATATATTTTGTTATAGGTCATATACATAACATATTGTCTGAATGAAAAGGTATACATACACATACATACATACATACATACATACATACATACATACATACATATATATATATATATATTATCTATTAGCTGTTCATATCCTATAAGTTATATAACAGTTTACATATGTAAGCTATATTTGTGTATGTATTAATTTATATATATGCCTATGAGCATATGGGTTCATATTGGTATAAATGTTGTGTTAAAATGTATATATTTGCTGTATATATGTTATATATAAAAAATATGCCTGTATTTTTATAAGTGATTCATATATCATGTGTATATATAATATGTTGTTAGTTTGCTGTGAATGATTTAGTAATGTATGTATAGATTTTAAATCACAAGTTTGTTGTTGTTATTGTATATATACAAAGGGATATGTTTGTAAATCTACATAAGTATTTATTTCAAAATATATTATGTATGCATATATTATCTTAATATATGTGTCTAATTTAAAAAATGATTTCTGAAATACATATATATTTAATTTAATATGTATTTAAATTTAGAATATGACTATATATATATATAGTTATATGTATATAAGTTCACTTATACCATTGATCTTCATCAATCCAGTTTGATTTGATTTCGTCAATTCCGAGCTATCATCTTTGCTCGTCAAATTTGTGTTCGATCTTGCTTTACTTTGGAATTCGTGCTTGGATTCATAACTCATCTTCTTCTTGTGTTTCTCTAGCCTATAAAGGTGAGCAATCACTCACGATTAACATTCTTATATTTATTCAATTTGATTTCATTTGAAATGACAATTGAAATATACTGCTAGATTTAACTGTTATTTATATAATTGCTATATATGATATGCTATTATTTATAATTGTTCACCTATGAGATATGACACTGTATCATGTTGTTTATATATTTTTTATTTATCACCGATGATATATGCATGTTGCTAATTGTTATATTATCATACGTGTTCTTACTCTATAATTTCCCTATTAGTATAGAATTCCCCATGGGTTGAAATGATACATATCCGAACAATCTTGTAGAACGGGAGAAAATCGTTATGGGTTGAAATGATAAATCTAAGAGATTTTCACTGAATTGAATTTGGGATTGCGGGTAAAATGGTATATAACTATAAATACTTAAATTGCGGATTGAAATGATAAATATCTGTATTACTTGACATAGGATAGAAAATTATATACAGGCACCGTTGGTCTGTATATGTTTTGAAATGATTTCCAAGGTTTAAGAAGAAGTATATATGGCTTTATATAAATATTGATTTTTAAAATATTATACATATATATATATATATATATATATATAAATGTTATTTTATATATGTTTAATTTCTTTATTTTTAAAATTTTATGTTTGGAAATTTTAAAGTTATAAGTTAGTTTTGAAATTATAAATTTTAAGAATTTACTTATAAATTTTACTATTTTAAATATGTATAAATTAATTTTAATGTAAAATAAATTTAATAATAAGCTTTAATTTAATAAGGTTTAATTTATTTAGTATATAATATGTTTTAAGTATTTATTTAAAATTATATTTTAAAAAAGTATATTTTTATGATTTTAATAAATTAAGGGTTGGAAATATAAATTTTAAATTGATTTGAAAATATATTTGTTTAAGGATTTTTCTTAGATAAAATCATTTTGAAATTTATTGAATTTGAGATTTTAAAGATGGGATTTTATAACTTGATTTGATTAAAAGTGATTAAGTGAATATTTTGAAATTGAAATAAATTGAAATGGGATATTTAGTTGTGTTTAAATTTGTAATTTGAGATATTAAGTAAATGTTTTTTTATTAATGAAGTGAATATTTCAATAATAAATAATAAAGTGAATTTGAAATATATAAAATTATCAAATTGAGTTATTGTAAAAGTTGAATATTTAAATTTGGAAGTCCATTGAAGTTAGATAGTTTAGTTTGTAATTCAAATCTGTATTTGAAATCGATATAAAACTTTAAATGGGTTATTAAGAGTTTGAATTGAATTGAAATAGAAGAACTGAGATTTGATTTAAATGGGATTTTGGAATTTGAGTTGATTGAATTGATTTGTGAACTTTGAGGAAACTATTTGATTATATAAAGCATTTTTAACATATATATAAATATTTTATTTTATAAGTTATTTTAATATATAAACTATTTTAACATAAACTATTTTAATATACTAATTATTTAATATAAACTATTTTAACTTGTGCTTATTTTTAAAATATAAACTATTTTATTATATAAACTATTTTACTTTATATATACTATTGTTAATATCTAAACTATTTAAGAGGAAAGTGTTATGATTTTAAAGTGTTATGATTTCTAAAGTATTATGTTTCCAAATTATTATGATTTCCAAAGTTATGTTTTCAAAGCGTTATGATTTCCAAAGTGTTATGGTTTTGAAGGTTTATAAATTAGAAAGAGTTATAATTTTGGGAAGTGCTATTATTTTGGAAATGGATATATTTTAAGTGAATAATGATCTCGTATTGATATGATTTTGAAATGGATATGATATTTTGGATATGGAAATGGTATTTCGAAATGACAACGTTGTTATAATAACGTTTGGTTGTTAAAGAAATTGGGATCGATTATTGTCACACTCTCTGCCAATATCGAAAACCACTTTAACAACTGTGTACGTGGTGGAGATTCCAAAATAAAGTAGGATGGTTGGCGATGATTCTATATGAGGCATATACGTGGACCCGACTCCCATGAGTTAGCTTAATGTGGCTAAAACAGGAGCAATCGACGACCAAGTGAGGTAGCTCCTCCGATCGGATACACTTCTTCGATACCATTCTATTACTTTGTGATTGATTGGGTGTACTCTCAGATTTTAGGAGTGTTGGACGAGTTGCTTGGTAGTTGCGGCTGTGCGTTACCAACAGCCCGGAAGTGTAATTGGTATATCTACCCAGGCATTGCCTAGTTGTGCCGTGTTACCTACCATATCGAGCCCACTACAAGTTTTTTTTGTACCATACCTATGGAGTGCCCTCTGAAACCTCCAGTTTACGGAGGGTTTACGGTACTATATAGACTATGGGAATATCTAAAAATGTGTTAAGGGGGATATAGATAACACCTTAACACTATTTTAATAGTTTATCTTACTATAGATATATTGTAATAGCGTATTGTACTACATAGTAGATAGTTCCACGGATCCTTAGAGGTTGGTTATCCCAAACATCCTTTGAGTCACTTGTATTTAATTTGATAATTCACTTGAGTTGGATTTATCGATATAAAAATGTTAATCTCGACTCAAGTGTTTTGTGTTTAGCTTTATGCTCGGGTCAGACTGAGTGTCACAACATTTGAGACTTACCTTTGGAGTTTGGAACTTTGCTTGGAGGTCCAACTATCTATTCAGCTTGCCGTTATTCAGTTGACTCCAGTGATATATTCAGATTTTGTTATTTGAATATGAATTGAGACTTCTATGTATCTTGATTTCCGCTGTATTTTGTTTCGTACTCTGTTATATATATAATAGCTTCATGAACTACCATTCATCTGTTTCTGTTGCTTATTGTTATATTACTCTATGTCTGTGATTCTATGACTGATTTATTTACTGTAGATACCGAGTTTTTCCAAATATAAATTAACAATCTAATATTTTGAGCAATTCAAATCCGACATGTGTGGATGCGAATGACATGAAATATCGGCATGTTACATGTGGTATCAAAGCTCTGGTTTTGGGCAAAACATATCATATAGAGTAAATTTAATTACAAAATCACCTTCGTTTGAGCTTGAGTTTCTTCTTCTTTGACTCGGATTTCCTTTAAATTTTGGAACCTTCCCCTTTGTTCTGAAATCCATTCTTGTCTCTTCCTATTCGTATTCTTCTTGATTCTGGAGTATCTCATAACTCCACTGCGTTTGATCTCTATAATGAATCGGCGGTCCCGCCAATCCTAGAATGATTTGTAAAGGGGTAAACTCCTTTACAACAGACAGTGATTCACCGAAGATTTCCGTGTCCTCGGTTTAGATGCTGCTATCTCTTGTCTTGCCCGAATGTTTCTTTAATAAACGACCAGGGTAATTCTCTTGTGATCAATCTTATTCTGCGTCGATATTATTCCTGAAGTCGTGATTGACCCGATTAAGGTCGCCCGAGATTTATATATATCGAATGAGGGAGTGTGTTTGTAATTAATGTAAAAAAAATTCTTATATTGTGTTGTTTGAGTTGTTAATGTTGATTTGGGTTTCGATCGATTCTCTGATCAATGATATCGATAGAAATTCCAAAACACTTGAACAGAGCAAACTGCCACAATATAAATAAATGAAATTATAAAACATGGTTTATAAACTGATTTGGAATTGAAATGAACTTAAACTAAGAACTTGAGGATTCAATTTTCGGTATTTTTAGAAATTTTATTTTAAAATTTTATGGTATATTAATTGAATAATTTTCAAATAGAAATCGTTTTCAAAGAATTTTAAGGAAAAGTTTATTAAGTACTCTCTTCTTTTGTCATTGGAAAATAATTTCGGTGATGACTGCAGCATCATCGACATTCATTTTCGAGTTTCAGAATGGAGAGACCACTTAATAGCTTTGCTACACTATTGTTTGAAAAATAAATTTGATTTGAATTTCTTAAGAATGACTTGTTGTATTATATATATAGGTATATGTTTATAGATTAGATTTGATACATATACTATATATGTATACATTTATCTCTAAATGGTTTGAAGTAGACCATAAATTTAACTCTTAAAATTTTGTTAAGGGATGATTTCAATTATTAAATGAAGCCTAAATTTTTGAATAAATATTTAAAATTTGAAATAACTGAATTAGGGAAATTTTATTTGTATAATACTCAATTGCATTCCAACATATATAACTTACTTAAATTATTTAGAAGTTAACTATTAATTAAATAGTATACAATATAAAATGATGATTAAGGAATTTATAAATAAATTTGAGTGGTTATAACAAGTGTTAATACACTTAATCTGTGTGATAAGATATGTTAAGTGGAATAAATTGAATAATAATTTAGGAAAATGAAAGAATTAATTTGTTGAATAAAATATGATTATAATAAATGTCTATATACTTAATTTATGATTATAGAAATTTTAATTGTGATAATTAGAATAATAAGATAATGAATAAATAAATATGAATTTAGAAATAGTTAAAATTGAATTATAAGAGATTTTAACTTAAGTGAAATCAAATGGATCAAATAAATGAGTTAAAATAAATAAATTTTGTTTGAAAGAACTTTTTTTACAAAGATTAATAAATTTGAAATTAAATCAACTGAATGAAAATACCTTGAATTGAAATCAATTAGTTGAATATAGACAAATTTAAAAGTAAATGAAATTTATATGGTTTAAATTGATTAGTTTATTTTATATTTCAATCTATTCTTTTATTTCTGGTTGTTTTTATTCTCCTACCTCCTTCTTTTTCGGGGACGAAAACTTTTGAGTGGGGGAGAGTGTAACGACCTGTAATTTTAATGGTTTTTATTTACGTAATTAACTGAAATTTTATGAAATTTTAAATAATAATATTTTGAAATAAAAACTTGATATTTGGAATACGTCTATTTAAACATAGCAAATAATTAATTT
This sequence comes from Allium cepa, assembly GCA_030765085.1. Lineage (NCBI taxonomy): Eukaryota > Viridiplantae > Streptophyta > Magnoliopsida > Asparagales > Amaryllidaceae > Allium > Allium cepa. The sequence goes on along the minus strand of CM060939.1, from coordinate 608,335,509 downwards.
TCATCAGATAATATGGAAGTTTATTAATTTTATTTAAATTTAAATCAGTTAATATTTGATGATAATAAAATATTTTTCAAAACTAAGAATTTTTAAACAATAAATTTTTAACTCATCTTTTGAGTGAGATGTCATATTTTGTTTCATCAAATTTGGACTTCTATTGCTCCGTTTATCTTGTTTTCGATTTTTTTCCAGCATTTTCGGTACCCATTATCGACTTTTGATAGGATGGTCATACCGCTGATATCTATGTATCGTTTTGATCGCTTCGTCGGGCTGATCTTCGCAATATATTCATTTGTATATTCCAAAGCTCGGTACACGTCGAAATCCATAAAACGATTTGCCATACCGGTACCCTATTTTAACTTTTTCGGTTTCCCCGTGACCATTCATTTACCCAACAGGAGAAACCAATAGCCACATAACTTTAATATTCTCTGAATGCTACTCTTGGCTTTTAGTCATTCACTATTTCTTTTCTTGTTCGGTGCCTTGAAAAATAAAAAAGCAAAGCACATATATTTTGGCTGAAACATATCCATCTATATTCTTCTCTCTTCCTTCTCGTTACATGTTCATCTATCCGTGCTCTTCTCTTTTATTTAGCCATGATTGCTCTTCTCTTGCTCATCTTAGCCAGCCAACCCAACATCCACTCATGGATATCCTTCCCCTTATGCCTCCTTGAACACGAGACCAACTTCCTCCATGGCAGGAGCTCACACAACCCCTCAATAGCCATGACACCATTCCACTTCCCCTCTACCGAGGCAAACACTTTGCCCAATGGCCATAGCCGACCTCCCCTTCTCCATCGCCGGCCATCTCTCCTTCTTATATAGGTATATATATTTTTAAGTTTGGTTTATCTATAAAAGTTTATATGGGTTGTATATTTTATGTTGTATATATATAAGTTATTCAGGTTTATGTATAATCGATTGTTAAGTATATAATTTAATAGTTGGTTATATATATATATATCAATATGTTTAAGGTTTATATATATTTGTTTACATTTTTCTGTTTATAAGATTTATATATGTATATAAGATCTGTATGTCGTTTATCTGTTGTTAAGCTATACCAGTATACTGGCACTTCCCTTTTAAAGTACATATATCAGCATTCATACATTACTATATATAAGTTTGTATATATTTTGTTATAGGTCATATACATAACCTATTGTCTGAATGTAAAGGTATACATACATACATAAACATATATATATATATATATTATCTATTAGTTGTTCATATCATATAAGTTATATAACATTATATATATGTAAGATATATTTGTGTATATATTAATTTATATATATATACACCTATGAGCATATGAGTTTATATTGGTATAAGTGTTGTGTTAAAATATATATACTTGCTGTATATATGTTTAAAAAAAAAATATGCCTGCATTTTTATAAGTGAGTCATATATCATGTATATATATAATATGTTGTTAGTTTGCTGTGAATAACTAAGTAATGCATGTAAAAATTTTAAATCATAAGTTTGTTGTTGTGTGTATATACAAGGGATGTTTGTATATATACATAAGTATCTATTTTAAAATATATTATGTATATGTATTTTACTTTAATATATGTGTTTAATTTAAAATAATGATTTTTGAAATACATATATATTTAATATGTGTTTAAATTTAGAATATGACCTTATATATATATAGTTATATATATATATTCACTTATACCATTGATCTTCATTAATCCAATTTGATTTGATTTCGTCAATTCCGAGCTATCAGCTTTGCTCGTCAAATTCACGTTCAATCTTGCTTTGCTTTGGAATTCATGCTTGGATTAGCAACTCATCTTATTCTCGTGATTCTCTAGCCTCGAAAGTTGAGCAACCACTCACGACTAACATTCTTATATTTATTTAATTTGATTTCATTTGAAATGACAATCGAAATATGCTGCTAGATTTAATTGTTATTTATATAATTGCTAATATATATGATATGCTATTATATGTAATTGTTCACCTGTGAGATATGACATAATATCCTATTGTTTATATATTTTTTACTATTATTTATCACTGATAATATATGCCTGTTACTGATTGTTATATTATCATATATGTTCCCACTCTGCAAGTTCGCTGTTAATATAGAATTCCCTATGGATTTAAATGGTACATGCATGAACGATCTTGTAGAATAGGAGAAAATCGTTATGGGTTGAAATGATAAACCCAAGCGCTTTTTCATTGAATTGAATTTGGGATTGTGGATTAAAATGATATATACCTGTAGATATTTAAATTGCATATTGAAATGATAAATGTCTGTATCACTTGACCATAGGATAAAAAATTACATACAGACACCATTGGTCTATATATATTTTGAAATGATTTCCTAGGTTTAAAAAGAAACATATATGGTTTATATAAATATTGATTTTAAAATATTATATATATAAATGTTATTTTATATATGTTTAAGTTCTTGATTTTTAAAATTTTATGTTTGGAAATTTTAAAGTTATAAGTTAGTTTTGAAATTATAAATTTTAAGAATTTACTTATAGTTTTTACTATTTTAAATATGTATAAATTTGTTTTAATATAAAATAAATTTAATAATATGCTTTAATTTAATAAGGTTTAATTTCTTTAGTATATAATATGTTTTAAATATTTATTTAAAATTATATTTTAAAAAAAGTAGATTTTTATAATTTTAATAAATTAAGGGTTGGAAAGACAAATTTGAAATTATTTGAAATTATATTTGTTTAAGGATTTTTCTTAAATAAAATCAATTCGAAGCTTATTGAATTTGAGATTTTAAAGATGGGATTTTATAGCTTGATTTTGATTAAAAGTGATTAAATGAATATTTTTAAATTTAATAAATTGAAATGGGATATTTAGTTTTGTTTAAATTTGTAATTTGGTATATTAATTAAATGGTTTTTTTATTGATGAAGTGAATATTTCAAAACTAAATAATAAGGTGAATTTGAAATATATATAAAATTATCAAATTGAGTTATTATAAAGGTTGAATATTTAAACTTGGAAATCTATTGAAGTTAAATGGTTTAGTTTGTAAAATCTGTATTTGAAATCGATATAACACTTTAAATGTGTTATTAAGTGTTTAAATTGAATTGAAATGGAAGAACTAAGATTTGATTTAAATGGGATTTTGGAATTTGAGTTGATTGAATCGATTTGTGAACTATGAGGAAACTATTTTATTATATAAAGCATTATATATATATATATAAATATTTTATTTTATAAGTTATTTTAATATATAAACTATTTTTAATATAAACTATTTTAATATACTAATTATTTTAATATAAGCTATTTTAACTTATAATTATTTTTAACATATGAACTATTTTATTTTATATATACTATTATTAATATCTAAACTGTTTAAGAGAAATGCGTAATGATTTCAAAGTTATGTTTTCATAGTGTTATGATTTCCAAAGTATTATGTTTCCAAAGTATCATGATTTCCAAAGTTATGTTTTCAAAGTGTTATGATTTCCAAAGTGTTATGATTTCAAAGGTATATAAATTAGAAGGAGTTATAATTTTGGGAAGGTCTACGATTTTGGAAATGGATATATTTTAAGTGAATAATGATTTCATATTTATATGGTTTTGAAATGGATATGATATTTTGGATATGGAAATGATATTTTGAAATGACCACGATGTTATAATAACGTTTGTTTATTAAAGAGATCGGGATCGGTTATTGTCATATTCTCTGCCAATACCGAAAATCACTTTAACAACCGTGTAGGTGGTGGAGATTACAGAATGAGGTAGGATGGTTGGCGACAATTCTATATGAGGTATATACATGGACCCGACTCTCGTGAGTTAGCTTAAGATGGCTAAAATAGGAGCAATTGACGGGCCAAGTGAGGTAGCTCCTCCGATCGGACACACTTCTTCGATACCATTCTATTACTTTGTGATTGTTTGGGTGCACCCTTGGATTTTGGGAGTGTTGGACGAGTTGGGTTGTAGTTGCGGCTATGTGTTACCAACAGCCCGGAAGTGCAATTGGTATATCTAACCTGGCATTGCCTTGTTGTGCTGTGTCACCAACCATATTGAGCCCACTAGGAGTTTGTTTTATACCATACCTATGTAGTGCCTTCTGATAGCCTCTAGTTTATGGAGGGTTTACGGTACTGTATAAACCATGAGAATATATAAAAATGTGTTAAGGGGTTATGGGTAACGCCTTAACGCTATTTTAATAGTTTATCTTACTATAGAAATATTATAATAGCGTGTTGTACTACATAGTAGGTAGTTCCACGGATCCTTAGAGGATGGTTGTAACAACCCTGTATTTTGTGATTATTTTAATTGTATATTTTAATTATTTTAATTGAATTCCTGATTTAAAAACTTTATTTTTTTATTAAAATGAATAACTTTGTTATTTTAAATATAAATTTTTATATGTATGTGAATTAGAATTGCAAACATGAATAAATTGAATATTTTACCAAAAAGTGAATTTTGGTCAAAATGGTCAAACTTTGACTTTTAAATTTAAAATTTAAATTTTTGAATTTTTGAATTTTATTTTTTATTATGAAATAGATTAAATTTCAAGAATACTATTTTTCGTTTCGTTGAAATCCGATTTAAATTGTGAAAGTTATGATTTTTACAATATTGTATGTAAATTGTTTTATTTAACCAAATTGTTTATTTTAATTTATATAAATAATATTTTTGTTTGTCAAATAATATTCTAATTTGTGTAACATGTCATGTTATATATATTTTATTTTTAAAACATTTTTAAAGTGTTGCTATAATTTTCTAATGCTTATTGTATTTTGTTTTCAATTTTTAAAGTCTAGTTTCAATTATTAAGCTATTTTCTTATTTATTTTATATTTTTCTTTAAACTATTTATTTATTTTCTTTTTCATTTTATTTTGTTCAGTATTTTACTTTAGCTTCTGAATTGTATTTATTTTTTTCAATTTAAAAGAAATTGAAAATCAAAGAGTCAAAGCCCTTTCATATGCCATGACTTTTCACTTACCTTTTGTCCTTTCATTTTGCAATTGACTCTACATTGAGAAGCCGTACTCTTTTGTTTCTTAGCCATGAATTCTCATTCTCATTCACGTGAGAAATTTCCTTCTCATTTCAAAACTCATGGCAATACCAAACTGATAAAAGAAATTGCAAGCGAATGGCTTCTTTCTTTCACTTTTCTCCTTATTTCATTGATTTGATTCTTCCTCTCTAGTCTTGCTCGGCCTAGCCTCTACCACCCTCTTCTCCACTGACCACCACCATCTACAGCAGCTCCTCCTTCCTTTCCTCTGACCTTGACCTGGGCCGTGCCTCCATATGACGCTTGTACCAAAACTTTGCACAAAAACTCCACCAAGCAAGTGCTAGCTGAGCCTATACTTCACATCACCTTCCTATTTCACTTTGGCCACCCCCTTAGCCACCCCCTCCAGCAAGTTTACCTCCTCTAGCCGCTGCTCTAGACATGTCCAGACCTGTACAAGCATGCGCCAAGCCAGATGTGACCAAGCTGAGCCAAGTGGTGCATCCAAACCCTTCCTTTTTGCCTTGTCCTTTGCATACTTCACTTTGCGACTTTCCTACCCCTTCATCTCCATGTTGCCATGCCTATTTGACCCAAACCCGAGCCATGTTGACACCTAGGCCGAGCTTAGTGTGGTGAGAAGAAGCCCAATTGATCATGTGACAAGTCATATTGTCATGGTCAGGCACTTTTGTGTGAAAGCTAGGTGATGTTCTTTGTTAATTCAAAATTCCAATTGTTTCAATGTATTTTGTGTTGAACTCATATGTTTATATTATCTTGTTTATTTATAGTATTCAAGATCATCATCTAGGCTTCCATTCATTCAAATCAAAAGTCGTGCCATATCGTGCTTTCTAGAATTTATTCCTGTAGTTCGATTCGCTAACTCCAGCTTGAAAAGGTGAGTCCTTCTCACTCCGACATCTTTACTTACGAAATGGTAAATTGATGACACGTGTTTAGGAAGTAAAATGTTATGCAAGTTAATGATGATTATATGATACGTTATTTCATTCTATAACCCTGTTAACTTTGTTAATTATCATTTGACACATGATATATGACATTATATTGTGACATTGACATCGTTTATATTGTCTATAAATATGTTCACACTGCAAGTTCCCTGTTAGAATAGAATCACTATGCGTTGAAATGATACATACCCGAACATACTCTAGAATAGGGAAAAATTATTATGGGCTGATATGATAGGCCTGAGTGATTTTTATTTACTTTGGATTGCGCGTTTGAAATGATAAAACCCGGATTTTTCTTTTTAAATGACGGATTGAAATGATATATATCCGTATCACTTGACCTAGGTTAGAAAATTATATACATACCCCGTGGTATATTTTAAATAATTTTTTTATAGATATGTATTTTTTAAAATATGAATTTTGATTTAAAAATATATATTTATTGGTTTTGAGAAGGCTAAATATTAATTTTTGAATTGGTGAATTTAAGGATGTAAATTTGAAGTAATTGTGATTTTTGACTTTAAATTATATTTTTAAAATGTAAGTAAATAATGGAAATTAAATTAAAAGTTTTAAAATGATATTTGAAGTAAAATGTTAAGTTTTTGTTTAAATTTAATAAGTAAATATATAGTGAAATTTTTACTTAACAAATGAATTAAATTTTTAAATGGATATTTGATTTTAAATTTTATTGTCATAAATCATATGTTAAAAGTATTTAAATGTGAAATTTCGAAGTCTAGAAATATGACTTATAAATTTAAATAGAAATTTTTGAAGTTTTATTATTTTTGAAAAGTTATAATAAAATCTGGAATTTTATTAATAGCATTTCTATAATGCTGAAGTTTTATGACAGCACTTTAAAATGCTGTTGTTTTGAACTTAACTATGTTTGAAATAACTAAATATCTATTACGGCATTTTATAAATTCCATTATTCCTGAACTAAACTATTTTGAAAACTATAAGCTATGATAGCACTTTATAAATGCTATCGTTTCTATAATTTGACAATGTTTTGAAATGTTATAGATTTTAACACTATTTGAGTTAAATTTTAAAGTGTTAAATGATTTAACTTTTGAAATTGATTATTTATGGAATTTAAGGAGTTGTAAATACAATTTAATATTTAAATTTGAATTTTAAGGAATTTAGGTTGAATTTGAATTTAAATAATGGTTTTTGAATGGAATTTTCAAATGTATTTTGTAATGATATTTGGAATAATAAATGAACGACATATTTGATTTTAAATGATATTTAAATTTTAATATTTGAATTTGAATTCAAATAATGATTTGATAATGAGATTTTTGAAAGGATATGATATTTTAATGATTTTGAAATGGTTCGATTGGCATAATCTTTATTTTGATAAAGAATGTGAATTTGGAATGATATTTGATTTGATCTATTTGATAAATGAATATTTGAAATTATATTTGATGAAAGATATTTGATTTATGAAATGAACATTTCAAAACTAAGTAATAATGAAGTTAAATTTGAGATATATGAAATTATAAAATTTAGTTTTGAAATATGGTATATTTAAAGCTTTGGATTGATGGTTTGAATTGAATTAAATTGGAAATTTGAAATTTGGATTTAATTGAATAAGTTTGTAAAATGCAAAGAATTAAAGGAATGATTCATGATTTCAAATGTATGATTTTGAAATGTTATGATTTACAGATTGTTATGATTTCAAGTATTTGGTTTCGAAAGAGTTATAACTCTGAAAGTATTGTGATTTTTGAAAGTTGAATATATTTTTGAAATGGAAATGATATCGTACTGATATGGATATAGTTTTGAAATAAAAATTGTTTTGGTTTTGAAGTATAAACTATTTTGGATGGAATACAGTTTGGAAATGAATGATTTGAATTTTGAAGCACAAACTATTTTGAAATGACCATGGTGTTATAATAACGTTTGGTTGTTAAAGAGACCGGATTGAAAGTTGTCATACTCTCTGCCAGCTCCGAAAACCGCTTTAACAACTGTGTACGCGGTGGAGATTCCAGAACAAAGTAGGATGGTGGCGACGTTCTTGAGGTATATTACATGGACGCAACTCCCGTGAGTTGGCATAAGGTGGATAAAACAGGAGCGATCTCGGGCCAAGTGAGGTCACTCCTCTGATCGGACACATTTCTTCGATACTATACTCTTACTTGTGGTTGATTCGATGACCATCCTTCGATTTTAATTTGGAAGTGTGTTCCGAGATGGACATATGTGGCTGCTACGTTACCACCAGCCCGTGTGCGTAATTGGTATATCTACCCTGGCGTTGCCTTGTGTGCCGTGTCACCTACCATAGCGAGCCTTACTACGAGTTTGTTTTTCTCCCGTAGCCCATGGAGTATTTAGGGTAGTCTCTCGATCTGGAGATATGCTGATACTGGATAGACTACTGGGACTATTACGTATTGGGGGCTATATGGGTTACCCTTCAACGCTATTTTAAAGTAAGTTGATTTTACTATAGACATTATTATAGTAGCGCAATATTACTACATAGTAAATAGTTTAACGGATCCTTAAAGGATGGTCTGTCCCAAGCATCCTTTAAGTTACTGATGCATATTTGTTACTTTTCATTTAAGTTGATTTACAGTTCATAAGTATTTATGTCCAGACTCGAGTGTTTTGTGTTTTGCTTTACGCTCGAGTTAGACTAAGTGATTCAGCATTCAAGACTCACCTTCGGAGTTTGAGCTTTCCTTGAAGATCCAGCCATCTATTTTGCTTTCAGTATCCAGTGATTTCATTAGTGCATTCTGATTTATACTTGATGTATCTTGTTACTCTTCTGTTGTATCTTGTTTATCTCTGATGTATATTATTTTATATAGTAGCTTCATGAACTACTATCTCTTTCAATTCCGCTGCATTATTATTTACTCTATGTCTGTGATCTTTGACTATTTATTTACTATATATTCTGAGATTTGCCAAATTTTATTTACAACACGGTATTTTGAGCAATTCAACTCCGACATATGCGGATGCAAATGTTTGAAAATATTGGGTTGTTACATTTGGTATCAGAGCTTTGGTAGCTCTAGGCAAACTTAGCATATATGGTGAATGTATTTACAGAATCACTTTCATCCAAGTTTGAATCTCTTCCTTTTTGACTCGATTCCTTTGAATTTTGGAACGTTCCCTGCGGTTCCAAAATCCATTCTTGTCCCTCACTATTTGGCTTTTTTTGATTCTGGAGTATCCCATAACTCCACTTCGAATGATCTTTATAATGAGTCGGCGGTTCCGCCAATCTTATAATGATTTGTAAAGGGGTGAAACTCCTTTACAGCAGCATCGATTCACAAGAGATTTTATATCCTCGGTTTAGATGCTAGTATCTCTTATTATCCAAAACTCTATCTCTTGAGGTCGAATGTTGATTTACCCCAGAAGTCCACATCGATCTTATTCTTCAAGTCACGGTTGACCTGGTTAAGGTTGCCCGTGATTTATATAAGCTTATCCATCTCCCTATTCAGTTATTTAATCATCTCATCTTTGTTTCCAACTTATCTTCAAATCATTCTTGAAGTGTATTTGTAAACTAATATAAAATGTTTTATATATTGTGTTGTTTGAGTTGTTGATGTTGATTTGGGTTTTTGATCGATTCGTCTGATCAAAGCGATTGATAAGATTTCCAAAACACTTGAATAGAGCAAACTGACACAATATATTTTTTCAAATTTAGCAATGAGATTAATTTTGTAACTATATTATAAATTTTTCTTATGGATTTTATTTAATTGGTTTTTAAGAAATAATATTTGATTTTATATATCATTATCTCTTGTTTCATATATAAATAATTGAACTATAAAACATGGTTATAAATTTATTTGGAAATTTAAAATGAATTCAAGAATTTGAGAATTTAATTTCCGATGGTTTCAAACCTTGTGTTTAAAGTTTAAAAAGGATATATTATTTAAAATATTTTCAAATAGAAATTTGTTTCCAAAGAATTTTGAAGTTTAAAATTAGTGCTCTTCCTTTTGTCGATGGAAATAATTTCGGCGATGCCTGCAGCATCATCGACATTCATTTTTGAGTTTCAAAGTGAAGCGACCATTCTGTAGTTTTGCTACAGTTTTGATTTGGGGAATTTAGTCGATTTGAATTTCTAAAATAAGACTGGATTTATAACATATGCTGATATATGATTTAAATTTGAATGGATATATATATATATATATATACATATAGTATATGTGCATTTATTTATCTCTAAATAGTTTGGAATTTATCAGAAATTTAATTCCTAAATTTATCTTGAAAGATAATTTTTAAGTATAATTTCAAGATTTGGATAAATATTCAAGCTTGAAATGATTGAATTGGAAAGTTTTATTTGTATAATACACAATTTCTGTGATGACCCGACTTTCTACTCCTAGAAAATCGCATCATGAATTAAGAAAGAAAGGGATAGAAGAAGAAAAGAAAGAAGAGAAAGAAGAAACAATACAAGAATCTCAACAGCGGAACGAATAAATTATATTAATAACATAAGTATTTACATAATATACAATACCAATCAGAGATACACAGCATACACATCACATATACTAGACATTTATAAACACCTGTCTAGTATTTACAACTCAATACAACAACAAAGAGAACACACAACGGAATACTAATATCTAACGCAGAAGCCTCCTGCTCCATTTGCTCCTCCACATATCGTCAAAGCAAAGCTGAATCCTAACCTGAATCCCTTGACTACTCATAAAAATTTGAGTACCCAAGAGTTTATGAAAAACAAAAATAAACTCTGGGTCAGACATGGGTCTGGTGTGAGTAACAGGTTAAAGTTGCTTAACTTTCAAAAACCTTTTAAAAAGAAAGGTATCACGTAAGACTTCCCACACATAAACATGGAAAAGTTTTTACCTTACGCTAACCAAAACATTTGATAGGAAATCCGATGATATTATAATAGTGTCTAGGGTTTTCAAATAAATAAGAAATAGCCAAAATTGTTACATTTATTAAATTCCAGCTACATAGGCATACAATCAAAACCGTTGGTACTTATTGGATTTTGGATTCCATAAAATGGCAGGGCTACTGGGGTACCGCCCGCCACAGTACGTGGCCTAGATCACCGTACCGAGAAGTACTCCCACTCCCCTGCAACACAAGGCCGGACCCATTCCTTACTGAATAGTTCCGAACAAGACAACCCCGACGGTTGGAGCTCAAAAACCGTCCACACAGCCGAAATATAAAGGGACCTCTAGACAGGGATCAATCTTGCTCTCCAGTGGGTGCGACCCACGAAGCCTTGCTGCACCTCCCCTGTTTTAGCCATTCCCAGTTGATAAGGCTTGAGGTTACGATTACCTTTAGGACATATCATCTTAGAATGCTCATCGTCCGCCTGACGATGTTCTGAAAGAATTCAATCCATACAAGTTCGTTCCGGGTTCGAATGAAACCGAAGGCATTATCTCGTTACACTCATTTTGGAATCACCCTCAGAGTTAACGACAATAACCCTTGCACTCTAAACCACCATCTCGAATCTATAAGTATTATTCCGTCAAACTCATTACGGAATCACCCACAGAGTTATACTGACGTATAGCCCTTACACCTCGAGTCTTCGCTCGCTCTACTTGGATTCACGACCTAACGTTATTTGGAATCGATGTGGTTTTCGGATATCCAAATATGGAAAACCGATCTCGGTCTCATCGAAATCCAAAGCGTGTCTTTTAGGGCCAAGTTGTTTTAAGAGGTTTAAAACAATTTAATTACAGTATCTATATACACACAGATAGATAATTCATTAATCATAACTGATAATCAACATTATCACATAACAGGTAATCTACATTATCAATATCAAATAGATATTCCATATATCACCATCACAATAGATAACCTATGTTATCATCACAATCCAGTCAAACATCCATACCACGCAATATCATTTATCTCATTACTGAGACCTCAAAGCATCCAAGTCAAACAATGACATCCATTCATACATAAGCAAAGATTTACTTATCACAATATAATTAATTTAAAATGAATTAAATTAACTATCTCTATCTCTAATTAATTTAAAATGAATTAAATTAATTACCCCAACTTTAATTAATTTAAAATAAATTAAATTAATTACTTCATCTTTAATTAATTTAAAATGAATTAAATTAATTACTTCACCAAATTATAACTTTCTTACCCATCTATTTAATTGATTACAATCAATTAATCATTCAAAATTAATCATCCTAATTAATCACTCTTGATTAATTACTCTTAATTACATTCATGTAATTATCCTTAATTAATTTCACTAATTAATTATCCTCAACTAAACAGTAATTAGCCTTTAATTACTTTAATTAATTAATTAATCATAATTAATTACATTTATCCTTAATTAATTATATTAATTAATTATCTTTAATTACCTATTATTGATTAATTAATCATAATTAATCAACTTTAATTACATCATTAATTAGATAATTAATGATCCTTAATTATTCCTTAAATTAATTACTCTAAGTAATTAATTAACTTAATTACTATATTAAACCAAATTAATTATCCTTAAATTAATTACTTAATTAATCCCTTGATTAATTTATTAAGTAATTTAAATCCAAATTACCTCACACTTAAACATCTCCACTTAATTACAATCATGTAATTATTAATTAATTACTTAACTAAGTAATTTTCAAATCATTAATTACATAAAGTAATTATTTATAAACCCAAATGTTTAAAATAAATTAAACTTAATTAATTAAATTAAACAATCCCATTAAACTAAATTAATTACATTAAGTAATTAATTTCTTAATTACTTTATTAAGTAATTATACTCAAACCATTTACAATTGATTATTATTAAATTAAATTAAACTTGATTAAAACTTAATTACTTAATTAATAATTTATTTATCATTAATTAATAATCTAATTAATGATCTAAATTTCAAATTGATTAACCCCTAAATCAATATGCATTAAACCTTAATAATTAATTAAATTAATTAATTAATTATTACTTAATTACCTTTTTAATAAATTAATTTCAAAGCATTCATTCTTAACTAAATTTTAAAATAAGATATTTCTAAATTATGTTTAAAACAAATTTTATTTTAAACAAAGTACTTTTGAACCTGTTTCCAAATTTCATTTTAAATACAGATTTTAGAATGAAAATAATTTAAACTTATCAAAGTTAAACAATTTATAACTTTTAACCTTTCAATAACTTCAATTTATATTTAGTTTAAATCTTTCAACTCCAAGTTTTCTTTCAATTTCAAAAACTGAAATACAAATTCCACTTTGATTCCAGTTTTAAGCTTAAGATTCAAATTAGCTTTGAATCCAGATTTAAATTTAAATTTTAAACTCTGTTTAAACCTTAAACTTCAGATATTTAAACATTTTATAAAGCACTTTAACAATTTCAAGGTTGTTAAAACCTTCTATCTTTATAAATCTTACATATTTTTAAATCTTATAATTCAAACTCATTTTGAATTAAGATTTTAAACTTATTTTTAAACTTTGTTTAAAACTTGATCTACACTTTTTAAATTCAGTTTAAATTTTAGAAAAACTTAAATACTTTCAGGTTTATAAAACAGTTTTGATAAAACAAGTTCAGGTTTATTAAACCTGTAAAAATTCTTTTCCTTTAAACTTTATTTATTTAAACTGGAATGTTAAATTAACTTGAATTCAAATAAATTCTAACTTGAATTCAAATATTATTTAAGTTTTCTTAATCATTAAAAAGATTCAGGGTTAAAAAAAAAATTTAAACCCTGAAGTTACAGGTTTATAAAACCTGTAAACAAGCACCTGAACCCCCACCACAAAATTGCTTCGAGATTCATCACAACTTTCTCGAGGAAAAGACTACATTACTTCGAGTCAAAACAGGGTTTACCCGAGTCACCCCTCAACTATTCAAACATCCCCTGTACCCTACCTCACCGTGCATATGCACGGTGACTACGATCACTGTTGATCATCAGAGATGATCTTAACTAACGATACAATAACCCAGTAATTCCACCACAACCATCAATTCAAGATTCAACATTCGATTCAAGTTCGAGATTCTTAAACCCCACCTGGAAACAGTAACAGGATTCTTCCCCCTTTTTTCAAAACCTGTCAACGGTAAAATTCCTCTCCTCCGACCACCTGACATCCAACCTCTCCGGTCACTAATGCTTCTACACACCCTCTATCCCTTTCCCAAACACCAAAGCACTCGGTCAATCATACAAGTAAATATGAACGATTACATAACACCCTACAAAACTAGGGTTTAAAAAGGAAAATCAATACCACAACGCTCTCACTAAATTTCAACACCCCCTATGATTTTACCTAGCCTCTCCTACCTTTCTTCCATCACTGGGAAGAACTTCAAGCTTCCACTATTCAAAGATTACCCACAATTCCAAATAAACCCTTTTTCAAACAAAGCCAAACTGCAACCTCTTCCTAATTCTAAAAATTCAAATCTTTGATTTAAAAATCAAGTTACAGATAGTATTTTTGATTTATGATACTAAATAAATAAATAAACATGATTGGGATTTAATGAAATCAACATGCATTGATGTTGCTCTGTGTTTCAGAGACTACTCCTGATATTTAAATTTTCTTAAAGTTTTAAATATTTACCTAAGATAATCAAACAATCTTTACTTAATAAATTTCATTTTATCAGAAACATAATTAAAAGATAAAGATTTTAATAATGTTTCTGCCTGGGAAAAACAAAACAGACCAGGCCATACTAAAAACAGCATGCATACACACAATACCTATATCAGATATTTACTTATAACAACATTATATGTTTATTCCTTTAAAACATAAATTTATGCAACCAAAATTTAGATTTTAAGTTTTTAAAAGGTCACTCACCTAACTGAAAGAAGGTAGAGCTTTATACTTGAAAAGCTTTGAGTTGAATTTTCTGAAAACTTCTGTAAATAACTTGATATGTTTTTGGGTTTTGTAACTGCATGCATGCTTGTTGCTTTTGAAACTTTGCTGAAGATATGCAGAAATCAATTCTTTGGTTTGAAGATGATGCAGTTGTAAATTTCCAAATGCATGTTAATGCTTTCACTACTCCCAGGTTAACACAGAATGCAGAGAGCAGAAAATAGTGCAGGCTTCATTTTTATTTTTGAGATGAAGATTTTGATTTTTTTGTGAATGCAGATTTGGGATTTGAATATGCAGATTAGAACATTGTTTTGGATTTGCAGATTGATCTTTGATGAGTTACAGGGATTTGCATATTTGATCTTTTAATATGCAGGTTTTTATGATAAATATGAAGATGAGTTTGTGTATGCAGAATTGAAACTTGCAGGGTTTCTGAAATTTAGAAAATCCAGATTTGTGGATTTTGATTCTAAGAAGTTGATGATTTTCTTTGGTTAAGGAAAAATGAACATGAAATATGAATGAAAATGCAAATTAAACTAAATGTATTTCAGATTTACTAAAAAGAAAAACTAAATTTTTTACACTTGTCAAACTCTATAACACTTGTTAAATTTACTCTTTAAAAATGCAACACATGTTATCTTTTAAAGATAATTAGTATTTAAATATACAAAGTAAAGTGTGTCAGCTTAAATTAAATTTGTTAGTTTATATTAATATGTGTATGAATTTATAAATGAAATAAGAACAAACAATGTTTTACAAATTAACTTATACATATTAAAAATTAAAATAATTAAACAATTGAAAATTTATATTTTTGAATTTAAATTCAAACTACATTCAAAATCAAACAATTTCAAATTAAGTTATAAATAAAAATTCAATTTGAAATAAAAATTACAAATCTTATTCAAAATTTATAAAGTCAATACAATATTAATATTGTTTTACAAAAGTCATTTTACAAGAAATTATATTTTTATAAGTAAAATATCTATTTTATTAAACCATAAAACATTTTATTGAATTTATTCCAAATTTAAAACTAAATCCAATTTAATTTAAAAACATTCCAATATTTTTCTTATCAATTTTAAAAATCATATTTTTATTGAAATAGTTTTAAAAACTCAATACTAATTAAAATCAAAATTTCCAATTTATAATGTATATATTAGAATTTTAAAACATGCTTCAATTATTAAGTTTAGACCAAAAATCATTTATTTAACTTTGAAAAAATTAAATATTAAATAAAACAAATTTTCCTAAATTACTACAAATAATAAAACTAGAAAATATGTTTTATTTATTAATATTAAAACAAAACCAATCTATTTAAAATATAACCAAATATTTATATTGAAAATAGAAATCAATTTATTATTTTAAAAAGATAAAATAACCAATTTAAATATTTATTGAAGAAGATTAATAAATTTATCTGAATAATTATTAATAGGTTATCAATATCAATTTAATTTTAACTACAGATTATTAAATTGATATTGTTAAAAATTCCGGGATATTACAATTTCATTCCAATATAACTCACCTAAATTATACAGAAGCTGAATAGGTAATTGGATAATATACAATAAAAAAAATTTATAAAAAAAATTTGAAGGGGTTATAATAAATGTTATGCACTTAAATTTTAGTTATAAAAGATTAACAGAGGTAAATAAAAAAGAAAATGGTAATGGAATAACTTACAATATAAAATGATGTTAAAGGGACTAAGAATAATGTAAAGCAGTTATAATAAGCATAAATATATTTAACATAGGTGATAAAAGTATATTGAGAAGAATAAATTTAACTATAATTAGGAATAAAAAAGAATTAATTTTATTGAGTACATTATGAGTATAATAAAAGATTTTTCAAATCCATGATTTTAGAAATTGTATATTTAATATAATTGGATGATAAGATAATGAAATTAGAGATGGTTAAGATTTATTTAACTTATGTAAAATTAATTTTCGATTTAAGTTGAAATTTTCATGGTTCCAAATTTATTATCTTATTTTGTTTTTCAAACCATCTTTTGGTTGTCCTTATTTCCTTATCTTGCTATAGAATGGAAAGGCTATTGCTTGTACCAGTCTATCTAGAAATCTTTCAATAATCTTTGATAATCTTTGGTACTCATTTTGAATCTGAGTACTGCTTGCCAGCTACAGACCGTCGGTCAAGTGGAAAGGGTGAATCAGATTCTAGAGATCTTTTTCATGCTTGTGTTCTTGATCCTAGAGGATCTTGAGAAGACCATATCCACCATGTTAAACTTACCTATAACAACAGTTATCAGTTATAATTTCAATATTCTTGTCATCTTGTCTTAACCCTATTTCATTCTATTTTTTCTACGCTTTCCCGTACCTTATTCCTTTTCGAGGACGAGAAGTTTTGAGTGGGAGAGAGTGTAACAATCCTATATTTTGTGATTATTTTAATTGTATATTTTAATTATTTTAATTGAATTCCTGATTTTAAAACTTTATTTTTTTATTAAAATGAATAACTTTGTTATTTCAAATATAAATTTTGATTTGTATGTGAATTAGAATTCCAAACATGAATAAATTGAATATTTTACCAAAAAGTGAATTTTGGTCAAAATGGTCAAACTTTGACTTTCAAATTTAAAATTTAAATTTTTGAATTTTTTTCTTTTATTAAGAAAATAGATTAAATTTCAAGAATACTGCTTTTCATTTCGTTAAAATCCGATTTATATTGTGAAAGTTATGCTTTTACAATATTGTATGTAAATTGTTTTATTTAACAAAATTGTTTATTTTAATTTATATAAATAATATTTTTGTTTTTAAAATCATGTTCTAATTTGTGTAGCATGTAATGTTATAATATTTTATTTTTAAAACATTTTTAAAGTGTTGTTATAATTTTCTAATGCTTATTGTATTTTGTTTTCTATTTTAAAGTCTAGTTTCAATTATTAAGCTATTTTCTTATTTATTTTATATTTTTATTTAAATTATTTATTTATTTTATTTTTCATTTTATTTTGTTCAGTATTTTATTTTAGTTTCTGAATTGTATTTAGCTTATTTGAATTTAAAAGAAATTGGAAATCAAAGAGTCAAAGCCTTTTCATATGCCATGACTTTTCACTTACCTTTTGTCCTTTCATTTTGCAATTGACTTTTCATTGAGTAGCCGTACTCTTTTGTTTCTTAGCCGTGAATTCTCATTCTCATTCACGTGAGAAATTTCCTTCTCATTTCAAAACTCACGGCCATATCAA
The DNA here is from genome assembly GCA_030765085.1 of Allium cepa. NCBI lineage: Eukaryota > Viridiplantae > Streptophyta > Magnoliopsida > Asparagales > Amaryllidaceae > Allium > Allium cepa. The sequence goes on along the minus strand of CM060939.1, from coordinate 608,317,122 downwards.
ATTGATAAAAAAAATTGCAAGTTAATGGCTTCTTTCTTTCACTTTTCTCCTTATTTCATTGATTTGCTTCCTCCTCTCTAGTCTTGCTCGACCCAGCTTCTACCACCCTCTTCTCCACCAACCACCACCACTACCATCTATAGCAACTCCTCCTTCCTTTCCTCTGACCTTGACCTGGGTCGTGCCTCCATATGATGCTTGTACCAAAACTTTGCACAAAAACTCCACCAAGCAAGTGCTAGCTGAGCCTATACTTCACATCACCTTCCTATTTCACTTTGGCCACCCCCTTAGCCATCCCCTCCAGCAAGTTTACCTCCTCTAGCCGCTGCTCTAGACATGTCCAGACCTGTACAAGCATGAGCCAAGTCATATGTGACCAAGCCGAGCCAAGTGGTGCATCCAAACCCTTCCTTTTTGCCTGTTTTTTGCATACTTCACTTTGCAACTTTCCTATCCCTTCATCTCCATGTTGCCATGCCTATTTGACCCAAACCCGAGCCATGTTGACACCTAGGCCGAGCTTAGTGTGGTGAGAAGAATCCCAATTGATCATGTGACAAGTCATATTGTCATGGTCAGGCACTTTTGTGTGAAAGCTAGGTGATGTTCTTTGTTAATTCAAAATTCCAATTGTTTCAATGTATTTTGTGTTGAACTCATATGTTTATATTATCTTGTTTATTTATAGTATACAAGATCATCATCTAGGCTTCCATTCATTCAAATCAAAAGTCGTGCCATATCGTGCTTTCTAGAATTTATTCCTGTAGTTCGATTCTCTAACTCCAGCTTGAAAAGGTGAGTCCGTCTCACTCCGACATCTTTACTTACGAAATGGTAAATTGATGACACGTGTTTAGGAAGTAAAATGTTATGCAAGTTAATGATGATTATATGATATGTTATTTCATGCTATAACCCTGCTAACTTTGTTAATTATCATTTGACACATGATATATGACATTATATTGTGACATTGACATCGTTTATATTGTCTATAAATATGTTCACACTGCAAGTTCCCTGTTAGAATAGAATCACTATGCGTTGAAATGATACATACCCGAACATACTCTAGAATAGGGAAAAATTATTATGGGCTGATATGATAGGCCTGAGTGATTTTTATTTACTTTGCAACGCACCTTTCTCCTTTAATCTCTTCAAATCAATGCATTATTACAAAAATCTCTCAACTACAAAGTCGAAGAGCTCGATGAGAGCTTCAATTCTATACGGTGATGATCTAATTTGGTGAGGCGAATCAACGGCAATTGGCTCGAGAAGGCCGGTCGTTCAACCTCGTTTTACGTGCACCAGGGAGGGCCAAGTGCCATGTGGCTCTGGCCGTGGATGGAGCTCGGAAAGTTCGTTTGAATGATGGAATCTGATCATCTCCTCGATGAACTTGGTGGTCGTGTGCATTTGGAAAAGGAACGACACTTGGGTTCGATTTTTTTTCGTACGCGTACTGGAGCAAAACAAAGGGGAGGGAGAAGGTAAAAGAGACGGCCTGGATTTGGTCTCCTGGAAGCAACGGCAGAGATGGATAAAGGTTTAAAAAAATTAAAAGAAATGTAAATCTATTTATATTTAAAATCGTGTGATCTTTAAAATATTGTAACTTGTTCATACGAGGTCCGTTTTGAGCGAAACCAGTTGCGTTGGCTTCGTTTTGTCGAGCACTACGATATAGATGGATTGGAGTCGTTTGGAGATAGTTAGAATTTCGGGTAAAATTAAACGCGTGTTTAATTTTATTCGAAATAAAATCTGAAAACGAAATTGAAAGCAAGGTGAGAACTTCTCACTCAATCGAATCGTTTCGATTTAAATTTTAAATAGTTAGATTTAAAATTGTTGATTGTTTGATTGGATGATAAACTATTATCTATTGATTGTTAAAATAGACATTATACGCCGTTAGTAAGCGGAGGTTATTTATTAAAAACATATACCGCGATAATTCCATCTTGATTGGAGTTGGTATTATATATGTACTTGGAGTTGATTTTCCCGCATTATATAGCGGATGAGACCCTATTGCGCCGCCTATTAAGCGGATAATAATTTATAAATCCTATATACCGCGGTATTCCGTATTGGAATGGAATTGGTATTGTGCTAACATCTTTGGATGCAGGGAAACAAGTTGGAGGGATCCAACTGGATTCCTCAACTGTATTGATTTATTTACAGATATTATGATATTTGTTGATTATCATATCGATATATGATATTTGGATGTCGTGATTGACTATTTGGTGCTGTTGCATCATCGGATCCATTTTTGAAGTTTTAAAATAATGATTTTGATTTTGAAAAGAATTTTAAAGTGATTTTTCCAAGTATATGTTTTATTAAACTTTTGAATTAATTCATTTTAAATAAATAAACGTTAAAATTTTAAAGTTATAAAAATTATGATTTTTGGTGAAATATAACCAAAGTGTGATTTTTGGAATAAATAGTTAAGTAATTTATAAAATGGTTTAAATTGGGATTTTTGAATTATTAAAAACGATGTATATAAAAGATTTATAAATTTGATATTTTATAAGTTAAAGATATTGGAATTATAAAACAAGCTTTTGTAAGTGTTTAAATAAAGTTGTACCTAGTTTTATAAGTAAATAAGAATTTTAGATTTATAAATTAATGATGATATAAAAGAATGGATTTGGGAATAAATGGAATATAAGTAATTTACTTACAAGTTGGATTCGACATGTAAATGAAATATAAATAGAATTGGTTATTAAAGGAGATTTATAAATCGAAGTAGTTATGAAATAGAAATGGAATTTATAAACATTGTTTTATAAATCCATAATCAAATAAATTTAAAAGGTAAACATAGAAATTATTAAAGGAATTATATCCACGATTTTGGACTGTGGAAAATCCTTTAATTAAATATGTGGAAGTGTTGAATTTGGTAAACGATGTATATCCACGATTTTGGACAATGGATAATCTTTTGATAAAAGTGTAGAAATACCGAATTGGGTAAATAAGGTATATTCACGATTTTGGACAGTGAATATATTATTGAATAAAACGGGTATGATTTGGAGAAGTGAAATTTTAAAAATGAAGTTAATTGATTTAAAAGATGTTTTAAAATGTATTAACTATCGAAACCATAGATTTCAACATTCATTGTTGAAATAGACGTTTTCGAAAAATAAAAGGGAATGGTGGACTATAACACTGTTGTTATAGTAAATGATTTCCGAAAGGAAATGTTTTTATACAGTATTGGGATATATATATCTATTTTAATTCTGAATCCCTATACTAGTGATTTTGGGTCGTCGTAACATTGTTTTACGTAACATTTGTTTTGGCCCAAACAAATGTGGTTAAGCGCACGTTTTCCTTAAAAAAATGAAATATATACTTAATTTCGATTTAAGTATATTGAATATTTTCCAAGTGTTGAAAAATAAAGGGATTTGTGAATTACTTATTATTGTTAAATAAGTATGGAAATGTTTTCCAATATGAAGTGAATATTTTGAGATTTTATGTTTTAAAGATAAATTGAAAATGAATATTAAAAATCAATTTGAAAATCGTATATTCATAGATATTTTGGGAATTGTAAATTCACTATGGAATTTATAAAAGAAAGGGAAATTTGTTTAAAAAATAAACGTTGATTTATTTTTGAAGTGGGAAATAAATTTACGGATTTGGAACGTAAATATAAAGTAAATCGGTAAGGATTTATTTAATTGGTTTAAATGAACCATTTTGAAATGAAAGTACTTCCGTGTAAGGAAAATGTTTGAAATTTGTTTTCAAAAGTGGTAAAGGTGAAAAGTGATTTGAAAATTATTTTCAAATGGTTGAAGTGTGGAAAATTTATATCTTGTAAAGATATTTTTGGGAAAATAAATAATATGGAAAATTATTTGGAATCTGATGATGTTGCGCATCTCTATTGATAGTTAAATAACCGACTATCAATATTTACCCTCAAATAGGTATTTGTTGTGATTTGCTTGAATTTGAATGCCACACTTATTTTTGAATAAGCGCTCGCTATTCGGGTTAGCCGGGAAAGGACCTTGGGGTCGTATAACCCATTCCGAATATGTGATACGTCGTTATGGATTGCATTTGCTGACCGGTGTTGAAGACCGGATATTTGTGAAAACGGAAGGATTACCGTCGAATGTTTCTGCATCGGTTGATCTCCGATATAGAATTATTACCCTTTGTGATGGGAAGTCCGGTCGTGATTAGTGAATATTCGGATTGCAAGGACTTCTTTGTAAGTGCCTTCGGTTCCGTTCGATCTCGGAACGGACTTGTATGGATGTGTGTCTGACGTTACAATTTGAGATGTAAAGCTGGTTTCTATCAAATATATTTCCGTTGGTAGCAGAGAATTTATTCTTTTAGCTTAACACCCTAGAGGTTATGTAGTTGATGGTTACTAGTGATACATTCCCAAATTGGTAATGTGGCATACGAAGTGCTGTTGAGCATTTGTTGAAATAAAGCACAACTTTTATATAAAGCGTAGCTTTGTGGACGAGACTTCGTCGGACCTCACACCCCGGAAATGGTCAAAACAGGAAGGATGCGACAAGGTTATTAGGGGGTAGCGCCCCTTTAGTGTATGTCATTCCTTCTGGATAGAGGTGGTATCATGGTATGGAGCCCAGATGCTTAATGTGAAGACCCGTAAATCCGTACTCCTTGAATATACACTAATCTCCCTTGGTTAATTCAAGATGAACAGAAATACGAATTCTCAATGTTTAAGAAAAAGAAAAAGAGAGAAGGGGAGAGAAGAAGAGAGGAAAGATAGAGAAAATAGAGAGGAAAGAAAATAGAAAATAAAGAAAATAGAACGGAACAGAAAACAACAGAACAATATCAGAATCTCACAATTCGCAGCGGAACAACATATAATAAATAAATGAATAATCTTTAAACAAAGGACTATATCAGTTATTACATTTTATACATTACATTTCATTACATCATATCATCAGAGTGTACAACATCAAACAACAATGAACAATGCAGCGGAAAAAGAAATACTATATACTAGTAATACGCCATGCCATCCATCTTACTTCCAGCAACTCCTGAATTCCAGAATATCCTGATAAACCTAACTCTTGACTGCCCATGTGGAAATTGGTGGGCACCCAGAGTTTAGGAAGGAAAACAATAAACTCCGAGTCAGTCATGTGACTGGTGTGAGAACTCAAAACAGTTTATTTACTTTAAAATCAAAATAGAGGAATATTTTTAAAGTCAATTCGCAATGCTTTTAAAAATGAGACTACCATAAGGCCTCCCGCACACACACACAATGCAAACGCAGAATCGGAGGAGATTTCTCCTTATGATAGTCAAAGATGCTTGATACATATTAAAAAGAACATTTGATATTATTATTAGTGCATAGTGTAGGAAAAAATTCATTTCGAAAGTAGAATATAAATCTTAGCTAACATACGACCATTATCGTATGCCTACTATAGCTAACTATGTTCAATAGCAGGTTACCGCCACATTCCATAGCAGGTTATACAACTAAAACCGTACAAGTCTCGTGTTGTTTCTTTGGATTTCCAACGAATGGTCAGGCCAAGGAACTTCCCATTGCCACATGAGAATGCCTCTGGATGGACGTCCCCGAGAACCAAACCGGATCTATGCCAACACAAGGCCGGGTTACCCCTAACTGAGTAACAACTGACCGAATATGCCATCCCCCGGTCCTTTGGAACCTTTAACCGAGCGCTCGCAATCAATTCACACAATCATAAAGTGTTTTCAGCATGAGTAAGCATCTGGGCTCCATACCATGATACCACCCTTTTCCAGAAGGAAATGCACATATCCTAAAGGGCGCTACCCCTTATAACCTTGCCGCATCTTTCCTGTTTTGACCATTCCCGGGGTGTGAGGCTCGACAAAGTCACGTCCACAAAAACAAACTTTATACAAAAGTCATGCTTTGGGTCAACAAATGATCATAGAAATGATCACCAGGATAGACGATCAAATAAACGATCCTATCACAAATAATCAACACAATGATCATTTCACAGCAACACTCAGCAAGTCACATTACCAAATTGGGAATATATCGCTGATAACCTTCAACTACATAACCTCTGAGCTCGTACGTCTCAGAGAAGGGTGTTAAGCTAAAAGAATAAATTCTCCGCCACCAACAGAAATATATTTGAAAGAAATCGGCTTTATATCTCAACTTGTAATGTCAGACATACAATCCATACAAGTCTGTTCCGGGCTCGAACAGAACCGAAGGCACTTACAAAGAAGTCCTTGCAATCCGGATATCCACAATCCTGATCGGATTTCCCATCACTTAGGGAGAACTCAATACTGGAGCAAATCGGTGCAGAGTCAATCGACAGGTCATCCTATCGCTCTCGCAAATACCGGGTCTTCAACACCGATCTTCAATGCTATCCATTACGTCGTATCACTATTCGGAATGGGTAATCCGAATAACGAGCGCAATAATTTAAAAATAAGTGTGCATTCAAATTCAACAAATCCCAACAAGTACCTTTCAAAGGTAAATATTGATAGTCGGTTATTGAACTATCAATGGATATGCACAACATCACCAGATTCCAAATAATTTTCCAAATTATTTATTTTCCAAAAATATCTTTACTAGATATATAATTTCACACTTCAAAAATAAATCAATATTTATTTTTAAACAACTTCCCTTTCTTTTATAAATTCCATAGTGAATTTATATTTCACAATATTTATGAATAAACGATTTCAATTATTCATTTCAATTTATCTTCAAAAACATAAATTCTTAAGATATTCACTTTATATTGGAAAACATTTCCATACTTAATTATTAAGTAATTCTCAATCCATTTATTTTCAACACTTGGAAAATATTCAAATGTACTTAAATCGAGATTAAGTATATATTTCATTCTTTAAGGAAACCATTCTCTTAAACATATTTATTTGGGCCAAAATGAATGTTGCGTAAAACATCGTTACGACAACCCAAAATCACTAGTATAGTGATTCGAAATTAATATAGATATATAAATCCCAATACTATACAAAACATTTGCTTTCGGAAATCATTTACTATAACAACAGTGTTATAGTCCACCATTTCCTTCTATTTCTCGAAAACATCTATTTCAACAATAAATGTTGAAATCTATGGTTTTGAATCTCAACACATTTAAAACATCGTTAGATCGTTTTAATTCTATTTAAAACATCACATTCAAAACAATTTCTTTAACATATTATTCCCTATTCAAAAACGTGAATATACTACGTTAATCAATTTCATCATTTCTATTCATTTTGTTTCAAAGGATTATTCACAGTCAAAAACGTGAATATAACTCCATTAATAGGTTACAACAATTTACTTCTTAAAATAAGTTGTTTGCGAATTTATAAAACAACGTTTATAAATTCATTTTCTATTTATTTTATAACAACTTCCTTTTATAAATTCCTTTATTAACCTATCTCAATTCATATCTCAATGATGTACTAAAAGTTCATATTATAAGTGAAATACTTATAATTTATTTGTTTGCAAAAATCGTTCCTTTGAACTTCATAATTATAAATCTTATAACTTATAAGATTCAATTATTTATCCAAAACCATTCCTTAATAACATCACGAAAATTTATAAATCTTATTATTTATAAATTTCACTTATAACTTCACCATTTATAATTTTATAAATTCCATTCACTTATGCAATCCATTTTCACTTCATTCAAACACTTATAAAAACTCGTTTTATAATTCAAATATTTTCATTTATAAATTATCAATTTTATAAATCTTTTATATAAATCAATTTATATTATTATTCTTTTAAAACGTCTTTAATCTCCTTTATAATTTTCACCATTTTGATTTATAAAATAATCAAATTTTATAAATCCTATATTTAACTTTTCACAATAAATTCAAAAATCTGATTTAAACTATTTTATAAAATCATTAACCCAATATTTTCAAAAATCAGTTTTTTACTATATTTCTCAAAAATCATAATTTTTTATAACATTAAAATTATAACGTTTATTTATCTATAATGAATCAATTCCAAAAATATTTTATAAACGTATACTTTCAAAAATCACTTTGAAAATCATTTTAAAGTTCCAAAACTTGGTCTAATGATGCTACATACCAAATAGCCAATCACGACAACAACGACATCATATATCGATATGATAGTCCATCAAATATCAAAATATCTGAATTAAATAAATACTGTTGAGGAATCCAGTTGGATCCCTCCAACCTGTTTTCCTGCATCCACAAACATTAGCACAATACCAATTTCGCTCCAGTACGAAATTATCGCGGTATATGGGATTTAAAATATTATCCGCTTAATAACGGCGCAATAGGGTCTCATCCGCTAAAAAAAATGCGGGAAATCAATAACTGCAATATATACATATGCCAATATATATATATTGCTATTATATATAATACCAATTTCACTGTTTATGAAATATTCGCGGTATATGTTTTTAATAAATAACATCCGCTTACTAACGGCGCATAATGTCTATTTTAACAATCAATAGATAACAATCATCATTCAAACATGCATTCAAATATTTTAAATCTAACTATTTAAAATAAAATCGAAACCGATTCGATTGAGTGAGAAGTTCTCACCTTGATTTTAATTCGTTTTAGCGATTTATTTCGAATAAAATTAAACGGACGTTTAATTTTACCCGAAATTCTCACTAACTCCAAATGACTCCAATCCAATTCCATAGCGTAGTGCTTGTCCATACGATTCCAACGCAACTGGTTTCGCGCGTTTTCGTCCTCGTATGAAAAAGATATGATTTTATGAAGTTTACACGAATTATATATATATAAATTACAACAAATTTTTAAATTTTAAACTTAAATTCATCTAAGCCGTCCATCCATCATCCTTCTAATCTCGGCCGCGTGATGCATCTCCCCCCCACCCCAGTTTCTTTCACGCACACGAACCCATGATTCACGGCCATAACCTGCAAATCGCGACCACCATTTGACGTCGAGAAGCCATCATTCCACCACCGTTTGAAAGCTCGTGCAACACTCCACCACCGGTCCAATTTTCATCAAGCTCGGCCCCCCCATCGTCACGAAAAACATGACCGAACACGCAGCCTTCATTGGCCAATTTCGACGAATCCAAACCACTTCAACGCGAATCCACTGTTGGATGTATCAATCACACTGCCCTCTATAACTTTCATGTAGAAAGTTTTTCGAATTAATACACGGATTTAAAGAAATTCGAGGGAGAAGAAAGGAGCATTTTCGGCCATTGGTTGTTAACTGGCGGCTAGCAATATTAGGGTTAGGGTTTTGTTTTGTTGAAGATAGTGAAGGGTTTGAGTTCCTTTTATAGATTTTCAAACGAAAACACTATTCATTCTGGAAATTCCGAACTCCGATTTACGCGCCGTAACCAGCGTTTCTAGGGTTTACCCCGCGTTCCGGACACAATGGAACAGGTTTCAGAAGCTAATTCGGTCATCTGTGCGAGATATGGAAACAAACGTTCAATTTAAATTAAAACCGATTTAAACGATTTTCTAGGCGTTTTAATTTGTACCGGACAAACGGTAAATCCAATTGACACGAAATTTTAAACCTTACAATAATATCACATTACGGATCCGATGAAACTGGTTTCGTCGAAATCCGAGACTTTTTGAAAAATGGCTATTTTAACTCGCCAAATTAATATTAAAAATAATTCGATGCGTTTCGAGCTGCCACGATCAAACGATAACTCCGATTGACACGAAATTGAAATCCTGTAATAACTAACTATTACGGATCCAATGAAACCGGTTTCGTTCAATTCTGAGATTGTTCAAAAATTGACTATTTTCACTAGTCGATTTAATATTAAAATATTCAATTTTCACAAATTAACTTTTAATTCGATTTTAAAAGTTCTAAAACATCATTCTAACTTCAATATGATAAAATAAAATTTTACAAATCATTTTCAATCATATTTAACTCGATTTTCTATTATTTCCATAATTTAACATATTAAATTATTGATTTAATTATCCAATTAAATCCAATTATTCAAAATAAAATTTAGTCGACTTATAAATTTCACTTATTAATATTTAAAATTAATTAAATATTTAAATTTTAATTACTAAAAATCCTGGATCGTTACAATCTTCCCCCCTTAAAAGAATTTCGTCCTCGAAATTATCAAGTAAGAAAAGTTACATAATCTATCAACTTTCCATAAATCCATAGTTAAACTTCTTATAATACTTTTACTAAGTTTCCAAATCATATTTAGTTATCTTTTCAAAAACAACTACTATTGTTTAACTTTCAATTCCAAATCAAAGTTAAAATTTTCAAAATTTTCCAATTTTCTCAAATTTTTTCTAACGCCTTAAATTTCCGGAAAAATTCGCCATAGTCTCCTTTGCGCGGCTCGATCCGGAAAAAAATGACAGTATATATATCACAAATATACATCTCATCAAGTAATGAGGCATCCCGAAGGGATAAAAGTATAAAAGTACGGTATGTAATCCGAGATATGTACCTTATATTTTATTAGCGAGCATATACGGCTAATATAGCGCGAAAGCGAGCTCCAAATGCGAAGAAAACGCGATCTGCACCTACTAAACACTCAACAAACAACATGAGAATCATGTATATAGACAATAGTATCGATATACAACATATAGCAACATAATAACTATATATGTCAACATAGCAAATGTAGTAAAAGCAACAAATGCAAACATCAACCAACTATCATCCATAACCAATAAATATTCATTCATATTCTCATTAATATTCAATGAAATAGGTTTTCAATTTAATCACATTTGATTCATTAACAGTGGATGTTTCTAACATTTATTTTCAATTAGTTTATATTCACTAATCCATATTCAAGTTGGTTCACTTCCAAATCAAATTCAATTCTATTCAAGATTCACTTAACTTCCAATTGAATTTCCAATTACTATAGCTTCCAATTTCATTAATACTTAATGAATTATATACAATCAACTAACAACCATATAACAACCAATGTATATCAATTACAACCGAATTCCTTTGCTTATATTCATTCAATTTGGTTCAACACCATCACTTTCAATTGGTTTAATTAAATTGATTTTCATTCAATTATTCAACTTCCAATAACATTAGATTTTAATGAATTAACACTTATATCCATTATTTCATACCAATTATTCACATTTAATTGATTAATATTCAATCCATTCATTCAATTCAATTACAAAAGTTGAATTTCATTTATATAACTTTAGTTCATAAATATATTCATATAGTTTCACTTCTTATATATATATAAGTTTATTTCACAATTGTAATTCACTTTAATTATAATTCAATTCTTATCATTCTTTTGCTTATACAATTATTCTTTTATTTAGATTATTCCAACAACTAAACAATCAACTTATATACACTTCAATAATTCTGAAAAATTATTTCATTATATATAAAATATAATCAAGGTAAAATTATTTCATTTACCCAATTTAAAACAATATTGTGTCGAATTGTTCTATTCAAGTGTTTAGAGATCCCTATCAACAACGTTAATTACTCGTATTAACCAGAATCTATATACCACTCAACAAACCAATCATCACAATATAAAACAATTTTATATTCACTAACAAATACGCTCTCATAGCTATTATTACACTCAACTCATTCTAGAGTACTACTGACTCTATCTCTAATGAGTAATACCCAACAGAACCATGGTTGTCGCTTAACCATATGCTCTGATACCACCTGTGAAGACCCGTAAATCCGTACTCCTTGAATATACACTAATCTCCCTTGATTAATTCAAGATGAACAGAAATACGAATTCTTAATGTTTAAGAAAAAGAAAAAGAGAGAAGGAGAGAGAAGAAGAGAGGAAAGATAGAGAAAATAGAGAGGAAAGAAAATAGAAAATAAAGAAAATAGAACGGAACAGAAAACAACAGAACAATATCAGAATCTCACAATTCGCAGCGGAACAACATATAATAAATAAATGAATAATCTTTAAACAAAAGACTATATCAGTTATTACATTTTATACATTACATTTCATTACATCATATCATCAGAGTGTACAACATCAAACAACAATGAACAATGCAGCGGAAAAAGAAATACTATATACTAGTAATACGCCATGCCATCCATCTTGCTTCCAGCAACTCCTGAATTCCAGAATATCCTGATAAACCTAACTCTTGACTGCCCGTGTGGAAATTGGTGGGCACCCAGAGTTTAGGAAGGAAAACAATAAACTCCGAGTCAGTCATGTGACTGGTGTGAGAACTCAAAACAGTTTATTTACTTTAAAATCAAAATAGAGGAATATTTTTAAAGTCAATTCGCAATGCTTTTAAAAATGAGACTACCATAAGGCCTCCCGCACAAACACACAATGCAAACGCAGAATCGGAGGAGATTTCTCCTTATGATAGTCAAAGATGCTTGATACGTATTAAAAAGAACATTTGATATTATTATTAGTGCATAGTGTAGGAAAAAATTCATTTCGAAAGTAGAATATAAATCTTAACCAAGATACGACCATTATCGTATGCCTACTATAGCTAACTATGTTCAATAGCAGGTTACCGCCACATTCCATAGCAGGTTATACAACTAAAACCGTACAAGTCTTGTATTGTTTCTTTGGATTTCCAATGAATGATCAGGCCAAGGAACTTCCCATTGCCACATGAGAACGCCTCTGGATGGACGTCCCCGAGAACCAAACCGGATCTCTGCCAACACAAGGCCGGGTTACCCCTAACTGAGTAACAACTGACCGAATATGCCATCCCCCGGTCCTTTGGGACCTTTAACCGAGCGCTCGCAATCAATTCACACAATCATAAAGTGTTTTCAACATGAGTAAGCATCTGGGCTCCATACCATGATACCACCCTTTTCCAGAAGGAAATGCACATATCCTAAAGGGCGCTACCCCTCATAACCTTGCCGCATCTTTCCTGTTTTGACCATTTCCCGGGGTGTGAGGCTAGACGAAGTCACGTCCACAAAAACATACTTTATACAAAAGCCATGCTTTGGGTCAACAAATGATCATAGAAATGATCACCAGGATAGACGATCAAATAAACGATCCTATCACAAATAATCAACACAATGATCATTTCACAGCAACACTCAGCATGTCACATTACCAAATTGGGAATATATCGCTGATAACCTTCAACTACATAACCTCTGAGCTCGTACGTCTCAGAGAAGGGTGTTAAGCTAAAAGAATAAATTCTCCGCCACCAACAGAAATATATTTGAAAGAAATCGGCTTTATATCTCAACTTGTAATGTCAGGCATACAATCCATACAAGTCTGTTCCGGGCTCGAACAGAACCGAAGGCACTTACAAAGAAGTCCTTGCAATCCGGATATCCACAATCCTGATCGGATTTCCCATCACTTAGGGAGAACTCAATACCGGAGCAACTCGGTGCAGAGTCAATCGACAGGTCATCCTATCGCTCTCGCAAATACCGGGTCTTTAACACCGATCTTCAATGCTATCCATTACGTCGTATCACTATTCGGAATGGGTAATCCGAATAACGAGCGCAATAATTTAAAAATAAGTGTGCATTCAAATTCAACAAATCCCAACAAGTACCTTTCAAAGGTAAATATTGATAGTCGGTTATTGAACTATCAATGGATATGCACAACATCAACAGATTCCAAATAATTTTCCAAATTATTTATTTTCCAAAAATATCTTTAATAGATATATAATTTCACACTTCAAAAATAAATCAATATTTATTTTTAAACAACTTCCCTTTCTTTTATAAATTCCATAGTGAATTTATATTTCACAATATTTATGAATAAACGATTTCAATTATTCATTTCAATTTATCTTCAAAAAGATAAATTCTTAAGATATTCACTTTATATTGGAAAACATTTCCATACTTACTTATTAAGTAATTCTCAATCCATTTATTTTCAACACTTGGAAAATATTCAAATATACTTAAATCGAGATTAAGTATATATTTCATTCTTTAAGGAAATCATTCTCTTAAACATATTTATTTGGGCCAAAACGAATGTTGCGTAAAACATCGTAACGACAACCCAAAATCACTAGTATAGGGATTCGAAATTAAAATAGATATATAAATCCCAATACTATACAAAACATTTGCTTTCGGAAATCATTTACTATAACAACAGTGTTATAGTCCACCATTTCCTTCTATTTCTCGAAAACATCTATTTCAACAATAAATGTTGAAATCTATGGTTTTGAATCTCAACACATTTAAAACATCGTTAGATCGTTTTAATTCTATTTAAAACATCACATTCAAAACAATTTCTTTAACATATTATTCCCTATTCAAAAACGTGAATATACTACGTTAATCAATTTCATCATTTCTATTCATTTTGTTTCAAAGGATTATTCACAGTCAAAAACATGAATATAACTCCATTAATAGGTTACAACAATTTACTTCTTAAAATAAGTCGTTTGCGAATTTATAAAACAACGTTTATAAATTCCTTTTCTATTTATTTTATAACAACTTCCTTTTATAAATTCCTTTATTAACCTATCTCAATTCATATCTCAATGATGTACTAAAAGTTCATATTATAAGTGAAATACTTATAATTTATTTGTTTGCAAAAATCGTTCCTTTGAACTTCATAATTATAAATCTTATAACTTATAAGATTCAATTATTTATCCAAAACCATTCCTTAATAACTTCACGAAAATTTATAAATCTTATTATTTATAAATTTCACTTATAACTTCACCATTATAATTTTATAAATTCCATTCACTTATGCAATCCATTTTCACTTCATTCAAACACTTATAAAAACTCGTTTTATAATTCAAATATTTTCATTTATAAATTATCAATTTTATAAATCTTTTATATAAATTAATTTATATTATTATTCTTTTAAAACGTCTTTAATCTCCTTTATAATTTTCACCATTTTGATTTATAAAATAATCAAATTTTATAAATCCTATATTTAACTTTTCACAATAAATTCAAAAATCTGATTTAAACTATTTTATAAAATCATTAACCCAATATTTTCAAAAATCAGTTTTTTACTATATTTCTCAAAAATCATAATTTTTTATAACATTAAAATTATAACGTTTATTTATCTATAATGAATCATTTCCAAAAATATTTTATAAGCGTATACTTTCAAAAATCACTTTGAAAATCATTTTAAAATTCCAAAACTTGGTCTAATGATGCTACATACCAAATAGCCAATCACGACAACAACGACATCATATATCGATATGATAGTCCATCAAATATCAAAATATCTGAATTAAATAAATACTGTTGAGGAATCCAGTTGGATCCCTCCAACCTGTTTTCCTGCATCCACAAACATTAGCACAATACCAATTTCGCTCCAGTACGAAATTATCGCGGTATATGGGATTTAAAATATTATCCGCTTAATAACGGCGCAATAGGGTCTCATCCGCTAAAAAAAATGCGGGAAATCAATAACTGCAATATATACTTATGCCAATATATATATATTGCTATTATATATAATACCAATTTCACTGTTTATGAAATATTCGCGGTATATGTTTTTAATAAATAACATCTGCTTACTAACGGCGCATAATGTCTATTTTAACAATCAATAGATAACAATCATCATTCAAACATGCATTCAAATATTTTAAATCTAACTATTTAAAATAAAATCGAAACCGATTCGATTGAGTGAGAAGTTCTCACCTTGATTTTAATTCGTTTTAGCGATTTATTTCGAATAAAATTAAACGGACGTTTAATTTTACCCAAAATTCTCACTAACTCCAAACGACTCCAATCCAATTCCATAGCGTAGTGCTCGTCCATACGATTCCAACGCAACTGGTTTCGCACGTTTTCGACCTCGTATGAAAAAGATATGATTTTATGAAGTTTACACGAATTATATATATATATAAATTACAACAAATTTTTAAATTTTAAACTTAAATTCATCTAAGCCGTCCATCCATCATCCTTCTAATCTCGGCCGCGTGATGCATCTCCCCCCCCCCCCCCCAGTTTCTTTCACGCACACGAACCCATGATTCACGGCCACAACCTGCAAATCGCGACCACCATTTGTCGTCGAGAAGCCATCATTCCACCACCGTTTGAAAGCTCGTGCAACACTCCACCACCGGTCCAATTTTCATCAAGCTCGGCCCCCCCATCGTCACGAAAAACGTGACCGAACACGCAGCCTTCATTGGCCAATTTCGGCGAATCCAAACCACTTCAACGCGAATCCACCGTTGGATGTATCAATCACACTGCCCTCTATAACTTTCATGTAGAAAGTTTTTCGAATTAATGAACGGATTTAAAGAAATTCGAGGGAGAAGAAAGGAGCATTTTCGGCCATTGGTTGTTAACTGGCGGCTAGCAATATTAGGGTTAGGGTTTTGTTTTGTTGAAGATAGTGAAGGGTTTGAGTTCCTTTTATAGATTTTCAAACGAAAACACTATTCATTCTGGAAATTCCGAACTCCGATTTACGCGCCGTAACCAGCGTTTCTAGGGTTTACCCTGCGTTCCGGACACAATGCAACAGGTTTCGGAAGCTAATTCGGTCATCTGTGCGAGATATGGAAATAAACGTTCAATTTAAATTAAACCGATTTAAACGATTTTCTAGGCGTTTTAATTTGTACCGGACAAACGGTAAATCCAATTGACACGAAATTTTAAACCTTACAATAATATCACATTACGGATCCGATGAAACTGGTTTCGTCGAAATCCGAGACTTTTTGAAAAATGGCTATTTTAACTCGCCAAATTAATATTAAAAATAATTCGATGCATTTCGAGCTGCCACGATCAAACGATAACTCCGATTGACACGAAAATTGAAATCCTGTAATAACTAACTATTACGGATCCAATGAAACTAGTTTCCTTTAATTCTGAGACTGTTCAAAAATTGACTATTTTCACTAGTCGATTTAATATTAAAATATTCAATTTTTACAAATTAACTTTTAATTCGATTTTAAAAGTTCTAAAACATCATTCTAACTTCAATATGATAAAATAAAATTTTACAAATCATTTTCAATCATATTTAACTCGATTTTCTATTATTTCCATAATTTAACATATTAAATTATTGATTTAATTATCCAATTAAATCCAATTATTCAAAATAAAATTTATTCGACTTATAAATTTCACTTATTAATATTTAAAATTAATTAAATATTCAAATTTTAATT
This sequence comes from Allium cepa, assembly GCA_030765085.1. Lineage (NCBI taxonomy): Eukaryota > Viridiplantae > Streptophyta > Magnoliopsida > Asparagales > Amaryllidaceae > Allium > Allium cepa. Next base: position 608,299,714 of record CM060939.1, on the reverse strand, counting down.
ACTAAAAATCCTGGGTCGTTACTTAACCTATGTTGTTGCTGCAAATTTATTGCTTTGTGGTTGTTGGAAATCGAGGATCCTCGGATATAGATCGGTTACGATCGGGGAATGACATATTCGTGTCAGTAGTTACCCAGTTAGGAGTAACCCGGCCTTGTGTTGGCAGAGATCCGGTTAGGTTCTCGGGTCGTCTTTCCAGAGGCGTACGCATGTGGCAATGGGAAGTTCCTTGGTCTGACCATTTGTTGGAAATCCAAAGAAACAATACGAACCATGTACGGTTTTAGTTGTATAACCTTCCATGGAATGTGGCGGTAACCTGCTATTGAACATGGTAGCTATAGTAGGCATAAGTGCGAAATGCCTATGCTGGCTAAGATTTATATCTTTACTTTCGAAATGATTTTTCCTACACTATGCACTAGTAATAATATCAAATGTTTCTTTTTAATGCGTATCAAGCATCTTTGACTATCATAAGGAGAAGTCTCCTCCGATTCTGCATTTGCATTGTGTGTGTGTGTGCGGGAGGCCTTATGGTCGTCTCATTTTCTAAAAAAGCATTGCGAATCTATTTTAAAATCATCATGTTCTATATTTTAAAATAAACTGTTTTAGTTCTCACACCAGTCACATGACCGACTCGGAGTTTATCGTTTTCCTTCCTAAACTCTGGGTGCCCACCAATTTCCACACGGGCAGTCTAGAGTTAGGTTATCAGGATATTCTGGAATTCAGAAGTTGCAGGAGGCAAGCTGGATGGCATGGCGTATTTACTAATATATAGTATTTCTTTTCCGCTGTTTGTTGTTGTTTGTTGTTGTACAATCTGATGATGTAATGTAATGCAATATGATGTAATTTAATAACTGATATAGTTCTTTGTCTAAAGATTATTCATTTATCTATTATATGTTGTTCCGCTGCGATTGTGAGATTCTGATGTTGTTCTGTTGTTTCTTTCCGTTATGTTCTATCCTTTTCTCTCTTCTTCTACCTCTTTCTTTTTCTTTAACCATAACGGTACGGTTTTCCGGCATTCGATTGCTCGGCAGTTGATACAGTGGACGTATTAATGTCGATTTTCGAGCGTCGAAAAGTCGCGTCGTCACATTTGGTATCAGAGCTTATGGTTAAGCGACAACCTTAGCTCTGTTGGGTATTACTCATTAGAGATAGAGTCAGTAGTACTCTAGAATGAGTTTGAGTGTAATAATAGATACGAGCGCGTATTTGTTAGTGAATATAAAATTGTTTTATATTGTGATGATTGGTTTGTTGAGTGGTATATGGATTCTGGTCAACACGAGTAATTAACGTGGTTGATAGGGATCTCTAAACACTTGTGCAGAAAAATTTGACACGATATTGTTTTAAATAGGGTAAATGAAATAATTTTACCTTGATTATATTTTTATATATAAGGAATAATTTTTCAAGAATTATTAAAGTGTATATGAATTGATTGTTTGGTTGTTGAATAAGTTAAATTAAAACAATAATTGTAAAAGAATGAATTGTATAAGCAATTGAATTATTAAGTATGGAACTATGATTAAAATGATTTACACTTGTGAAATAATCTTATATATAAGAAGTGAAATTATATAAGTAAAAGATTTGTAAATGTGATTTATGAATAAAAAGGAAAATTTTGAAAGAATATTAAGCACTAAATTCACTACTGTTACTGGAAAATAATAAGGGTGATGACTGCAAAATCATCAGTACCATTTTCGAGTCTCTATGTGATAGATTTGCTACTATAGTAAATTGAAATTGAAGTTGTTTTGTGATAAACAAATTTGAAAATTAAAATCCAAGTTGAAATAAATTTGAGTTGTCATCAAAAACATGTGATTTGAAATTTAACTAAAGGAAAGTTAAATAAATTAATTTGGATTAGATAAGCTATTGAAATTAATGAATATAAGTGAAATGAGTTTGAACTTATAATATGAATAATAAATTTAGCTTTGGATAAGTTAATGGATTTGGAAGTTAATAAATAAGTTGTATAACTTATAGAATGGGAAAGGATGGAATATAACTTAAGTGAAGTTAAATAAAGTTGATTCTGGTATCAAAGTAAATTAATAAGTGAATTAATGAAGTGAAGTCATTAAGAATTTGAACTTGAGTTATATGAATGAAATTCAACTTTATATTGTTAAAGGAATTAGCATTTGAATTGAACTAATGAATTGAATGTAAATCAATTGAATGTAAAAAAAATTGAATGGGAATTTATTTAATATAAACCAATTGGAATTAAAAGTGTTAAACCAAATTGAATGAATGTAAGCAAAGTAAATAATTTGGTTATGTTGAATATACATTGGTTGTTATTTGATTGTTAATTGATTGTGTATATTTCATTAAGGGTTAATGAAAATGAATTAATGAAATGGAAAGCTATGTAATTGAATTCAAATTGGAAGGAAATGAATTTGAATAGAATTGAAAATAAATTAGTGAATGTAAACTAATTGAATATGAATAAGTGAATGTTAGAAAAAAAAACATCCAATGTTAATGAATCAAATGTGATTTAAATTGGAAAACCAATTCATTGAATATTAATGGGAATAAGAATGAATATTTATTTGGTTAGTTGGATGATAGTTGGATTGTTGTTTTGATTGCATTTGCTATATTGGCATATATAGTTGTTGATATATGTTGTATATTGATGTTACTTTCATATATGCATGTTTCTCATTGTTTGTTGAGTGTTTAGTAGGTGCGGATTGCGCTTGCTTCGCATTTGGAGCTCTCTTTCGCGCTATATTAGCCGTATATGCTCGCTAATAATAAATAAGGTACATATCTCGGATTACATACCGTACTTTTACACTTTTTTCCCTGCGGGATGCCTCATCACTTGATGAGATGTATATTTGTGATATATATACTGTCATTTTTTTTCGGATCGAGCGGCGCAAAGGAGACTCTGGCGAATTTTTTCGAAAATTTAAGGCGTTAGAATTTTTTTGAGAAAATTGGAAAATTTTGAAGAAAAAAAAAACTATAACTTTGATTTTGAAGTTAAAAGTTAAACAATATAGTTGATATTGAAAAGAATAACTAAGTATGATTTAAAAACTTAGTAAAGTATTGTAAGAAGTTTAACTATGGATTTTGGGAAAGTCAATGGATTCTGTAACTTATTCTTACTTGGTAATTTCGAGGACGAAATTCTTCTACGGGGGAAGTTTGTAACGACCCAGAGTTTTTATTAATTAAAATTCATATATTTAATTAATTTTAAATATTAATAAGTGAAATTTATAAGTCGAATAAATTTTATTTCGAATATTAGATTTAATTTGGATAATTAAATTGATAATTAATAATTTAAATTACAGAAATAATTGAAAATCGAGTTTAATATGATTGAAAATGATTTGTAAAATTTTATTTAATCATATTGAAGTTATAGAGAAGTTATAGAACTTTTAAAATTGAATTAAAAGTTTATTTGTGAAAATTGAATATTTTAATATTTAATTATCGACTGAAAAATAGCCAATTTTTGAACAGTCTCAGAATTGGACGAAACTAATTCCATTGGATCCGTAATAATTTATTATTATCGTATTTTAATTTTCGTAGCAATCGGAGTTTTCGTTTGACCGTGGCAGCTCGAAACGCATCGAAATTGTTTTAATATTAATTTGGCAAGTTAAAATAGCCATTTTTCAAACAGTCTCGGATTTCGACGAAACTAGTTTCATCGGATCCGTAATGTAATATTATTTTAAGGTTTCAAATTTCGTGTCAATCAGATTTACCGTTTGTCCGAGGCAAGCTAAAACGCACAAAAATTTGATTAACCGATTTAATTTTAAATCGATCGTTTATGGCCGTATCTCGCACAGATGATCGAATTAGCTTCCGAAACCTATTCCATTATGTTCGAAACGTGGGGTAAACCCTAAAAACGCCGGTCACCATGCGAGATTTGGAGTTCGAAAATTTGGAAATGAATAGTGTTCGTCAGAATTTCTATAAAAGCACGATATTATTCACAAACTGCAAAAGAAAAACAAACCCTAGGGTTAAACGTTCGGGCCGCCACTATCTTCAACAAAGGCCAGAAATTTCGCACCTTTCTCCTTAGTTCTCTTCAAATCCATGCGTTATTATAAAAATCTCTCAACTACAAAGTCGAAGAGCTCGATGAGAGCTTTGATTCTATACAGTGATGGTCTAATTTGGTGAGGCGAATCAACGACAATTGGCTCGAGTAGGCCGGCCGTTCAACCTCGTTTTACATGCACCAGGGAGGTCCGAGTGCCACGTGGCTCTGGCCGTGGATGGAGCTCGGCAAGTTCGTTTGAATGATGGTATCTGATCATCTCCTCGATGAACTTAGTGGTCGCGTGCATTTGGAAAAGGAACGACACTTGGGTTCGATTTTTTTCAAACGCGTACTGGAGCAAAACGAAGGGGAGGGAGAAGGTAAAAGGGACGGCCTGGATTTGGTCTCCTGGAAGCAACGGCAGAGATGGATAAAGGTTTAAAAAAATTAAAAGAAATGTAAATCTATTTATATTTAAAATCGTGTGATCTTTAAAATATTGTAACTTGTTCATACGAGGTCCGTTTTGAGAGAAACCAGTTGCGTTGGCTTCATTTTGTCGAGCACTACGCTATGGAACTAGATTTGAGTCGTTTGGAGATAGTGAGAATTTCGGGTAAAATTAAACGCGTGTTTAATTTTATTCGAAATAAAAGCTGAAAACGGAATTGAAAGCAAGGTGAGAACTTCTCACTCAATCGAATTGTTTCGATTTAAATTTTAAATAGTTAGATTTAAAATTATTGATTGTTTGATTGGATGATAAACTATTATCTATTGATTGTTAAAATAGACATTATATGCCGTTAGTAAGCGGAGGTTATTTATTAAAAACATATACCGCGATAATTCCATCTTGATTGGAGTTGGTATTATATATGTACTTGGAGTTGATTTTCCCGCATTATATAGCGGATGAGACCCTATTGCGCCGTCTATTAAGCGGATAATAATTTATAAATCCTATATACCGCGGTATTCCGTATTGGAACGGAATTGGTATTGTGCTAACATCTTTGGATGTAGGGAAACAGGTTGGAGGGATCCAAGGATTCCTCAACTGTATTGATTTATTTACAGATATTGTGATATTTGTTGATTATCATATCGATATATGATATTTGGATGTCGTGATTGACTATTTGGTGCTGTTGCATCATCGGATCCATTTTTGAAGTTTTAAAATAATGATTTTGATTTTGAAAAGAATTTTAAAGTGATTTTTCAAAGTATATGTTTTATTAAACTTTTGAATTAATTCATTTTAAATAAATAAACATTAAAATTTTAAAGTTATAAAAATTATGATGTTTGGTGAAATATAACCAAAGTGTGATTTTTGGAATAAATAGTTAAGTAATTTATAAAATGGTTTAAATTGGGATTTTTGAATTATTAAAAACGATGTATATAAAAGATTTATAAAATTTATATTTTATAAGTTAAAGATATTGGAATTATAAAAACAAGCTTTTGTAAGTGTTAAAATAAAGTTGTACCTAGTTTTATAAGTAAATAAGAATTTTAGATTTATAAATTAATGATGATAGAAAAGAATGGATTTGGGAATAAATGGATTATAAGTAATTTACTTACAAGTTGGATTCGACATGTAAATGAAATATAAATAGAATTGGTTATTAAAGGAGATTTATAAATCGAAGTAGTTATGAAATAGAAAGGGAATTTATAAATGTTGTTTTATAAATCCGTAATCAAATAAATTTGAAAGGTAAACATAGAAATTATTAAAGGAATTATATCCACGAATATCCGAATGGATTGCATTTGATGACCGGTGTTGAAGACCGAATATTTGTGAAAACGGAAGGATTACCGTCGAATGTTTCTGCATCGGTTGATCTCCGATATAGAAATTTATTACCCTTTGTGATGGGAAGTCCGGTCGTGATTAGTGAATATCCGAATTGCAAGAACTTCTTTGTAAGTGCCTTCGGTTCCGTTCGATCCCGGAACGGACTTGTATGGATGTGTGTCTGACGTTACAATTTGAGATGTAAAGCTGGTTTCTATCAAATATATTTCGGTTGGTGGCGGAGAATTTATTCTTTTAGCTTAACACCCTAGAGGTTATGTAGTTGATGGTTACTAGTGATACATTCCTAAATTGGTAATGTGGCATACGAAGTGCTGTTGAGCATTTGTTGAAACAAAGCACAGCTTTTATATAAAGCGTAGCTTTGTGGACGAGACTTCGTCGGACCTCACACCCCGGAAATGGTCAAAACAGGAAGGATGCGGCAAGGTTATTAGGGGGTAGCGCCCCTTTAGTGTATGTCATTCCTTCTGGATAGAGGTGGTATCATGGTATGGAGCCCAGATGCTTAACCTATGTTGTTGCTTCAAATTTATTGCTTTGCGGTTGTTGGAAATCGAGGATCCTCGGATATAGATCGGTTACGATCGGGGAATGACATATTCGTGTCAGTAGTTACCCAGTTAGGGGTAACCCGGCGTTGTGTTGGCAGAGATCTGGTTAGGTTCTCGGGTCGTCTTTCCAGAGGCGTACCCATGTGGCAATGGGAAGTTCCTTGGCCTGACCATTTGTTGGAAATCCAAAGAAACAATACGAACCCTATATGGTTTTAGTTGTATAACCTGCCATGGAATGTGGCGGTAACCTGCTATTGAATATGGTAGCTATAGTAGGCATAAGTGCGAAATGCCTATGCTGGCTAAGATTTATATCTTTACTTTCGAAATGATTTTTTCTACACTATGCACTAGTAATAATATCAAATGTTTCTTTTTAATGCGTATCAAGCATCTTTGACTATCATAAGGAGAAATCTCCTTCGATTCTGCGTTTGCATTGTGTGTGTGTGCGGGAGGCCTTATGGTAGTCTCATTTTCTAAAAAAGAATTGCGAATCTATTTTAAAATTATCACGTTCTATGTTTTAAATATAAACTGTTTTAGTTCTCACACCAGTCACATGACTGACTCAGAGTTTATTTTTTCCTTCCTAAACTCTGGGTGCCCACTAATTTCCACACGGGCAGTCTAGAGTTAGGTTATCAGGATATTCGGAAATTCAAAAGTTGCAGGAGGCAAGCTGGATGGCATGGCGTGTTTACTAGTATATAGTATTTCTTTTCCGCTGTTTGTTGTTGTTTGTTGTTGTACACTCTGATGATGTAATGTAATGTAATATGATATAATGTAATAACTGATATAGTTCTTTGTTTAAAGATTATTCATTTATCTATTATATGTTGTTCCTCTGCGATTGTGAGATTCTGATATTGTTCTGTTGTTTCTTTCTGTTACGTTCTATCTTTTTCTCTCTTCTTCCACCTCTTTCTTTTTCTTTAACCATAACGGTACGGTTTTCCGGCATTCGATTGCTCGGTAGTTGATACAGTGGATGTATTAATGTCGATTTTCGAGCGTCGAAAAGTCGCGTCGTCACAGTCAGGCACTTTCATGTGAAAGCTAGGTGATGTTCTTTGTTAATTCAAAATTCCAATTGTTTAAATGTATTTTGTATTGAACTCATATGTTTATACTATCTTTTTTATTTATTGTATACAAGATCATCATCTAGGCTTCCATTCATTCAAACCATAAGTTGTGCCATATCGTGCTTTCTAGAATTTATTTGTGTAGTTCGGTTTGCGAACTCCAGCTTGAAAAGGTGAGTCCTTCTCACTCCAACATCTTTACTTACGAAATGGTAAACTGATGACATGTGTTTAGAAATTAAAATGTTATGCAAGTTAATGATGATTATATGATATGTTATTTCATGCTATTACCATGTTAACTTTGTTAATTATCATTTGACACATGCTATATGACATTATATTGTGACATTGATATCGTTTATATTGTTTATATATATGTTCACACTGCAAGTTCCCTGTTAGAATAGAATCACTATGGGTTGAAATGATACATACTCGAACGGACTTTAGAAAAGGGAAAAATCGTTATGGGCTGAAATGATAGGCCTGAGCGATTTTTATTTATTTTTATTTACTTGGGATTGCGGTTTTGAAATGATAGAACCCGAATTTTTCTTTTTAAATTATGGATTGAAATGATATATATCCGTATCACTTGACCTAGGTTAGAAAATTATATACAGAAACCGTGGTATATTTTTAAATGATTTTTATATAGATATGTATTTTTTAAAAGTATGAATTTTGATTTAAAAATATATATTTATTGGTTTTGAGAAGGCTAAATATTAATTTTTGAATTGGTGAATTTAAGGATGTAAATTTGAAGTACATGTGATTTTTGACTTTAAATTATATTTTTAAAATGTAAGTAAATAATGGAAATTAAATTTAAAGTTTTGAAATGATATTTGAAGTAAAATGTTAAGTTTTTGTTTAAATTTAATAAGTAAATAAACAGTGAAATTTTGACTTAATAAATGAATTAAATTTTCAATTGGATATTTGATTTTAAATTTTATTGTGATAAATCATATGTTAAAAGTATTTAAATGTTAAATTTCGAAGTCTAAAAATGTGACTTATAAATTTAAATGGAATTTTTTTGAAGTTTTATTGTTTTTGAAAAGTCATAATAAAATCTGGAATTTTATTAGTAGCGTTTCTAAAATGCTGCAGTTTTATGACAGCACTTTAAAATGCTGTTGTTTTAAACTTAACTACGTTTGAAATAACTAAATATCTATTACGGCATTTTATAAATGCCGTTATTGCTGAAGTAAACTATTTTGGAAACTATAAGCTACGATTGCACTTTATAAATGATGCGTTGCTATAATTTGACAGTGTTTTGAAATGTTATAGATTTTAACACTATTTAAGTTAAATTTTAAAGTGTTAAATGATTTAACTTTTGAAATTGATTATTTGTGAAATTTAAGGAGTTTTAAATACAATTTAATATTTAAATTTGAATTTTAAGGAATTTAAGTTGAATTTGAATTTAAATAATGGTTTTTGAATAGAATTTTTAAATGTGTTTAGTAATGATATTTGGAATAATAAATGAATGACATATTTGATTTTAAATGATATTTAAATTTGAATATTTGAATTTGAATTCAAATAATGATCTAATAATGAGATTTTTGAAAGGATATGATATTTTAGTGATTTTGAAATGGTTTGAATGACATAATCTTTATTTTGATAAAGAATGTGAATTTGGAATGATATTTGATTTGATCTATTTGATAAATGAATATTTGTATGAAAGATATTGGATTTATGAAATGAACATTTTAAAACTAAGTAATAATGAAGTTAAATTTGAGATATATGAAATTATAAATTTTAGCTTTGAAATATGGTATATTTAAAGCTTTGGATTGATGCTTTGAATTTAATTAAACTGGAAATTTGAAATTTTGGTTTAATTGAATAAATTTGTACAATGCAAAGAATTAAAGGAATGTTTCATGATTTCAAATGTATGATTTCGAAATGTTATGATTTCCAAAGTGTAATGATTTCAAGTTTTGGTTTCGAAAGGGTTATAAATTTGAAAGTATTATGATTTTTGAAAGTTGAATATATGTTTGAAATGGAAATGTTATCGTATTGATTTGGATATAATTTTGAAATGAAAATGGTTTTGGTTTCGATATATAAACTATTTTGGAAGGAATATAGTTTAGAAATGAATGGTTTGATTTTTGAAGTATAAACTATTTTAAAATGACCACGGCGTTGTAATAACGTTTGGTTATTAAAGAGACCGCGATCAAAAGTTTTCATGCTCTCTGCCAACTCCGAAAACTACTTTAACAACTGTGTACGCGGTGGAGATTACAGAACGAAGTAGGATGGTGGCGACGTTCTTGAGGTATATTACGTGGACCCAACTCCCGTGAGTTGGCATAAGGTGGCTAAAACAGGAGCGATCTTGGGCCATGTGAGATCATTCCTCTGATCGGACACATTTCTTTGATACTATACTCTTACTTGTGGTTGATTTGATGGACATCCTCCGATTTTGATTTGGGAGTGTGTTCTGAGGTGGGCATATGTGGCTGCTACGTTACCACCCGCCCGTGTGTGTAATGGGTATATCTACCCTGGCATTGCCTTGTGTGCCATGTCACCTTCCATAGCGAGGCTTACTACAAGTTTGTTTTTCTCCCGTAGCCCATGGAGTATTTAGGGTAGTCTCCCGATCTAGAGATATTTTGATATTGGATGGACTACTGGGACTATTACATGTTGGGGGCTATATGGGTTACCCTTCAACGCTATTTTAAAGTAAGTTTATTTTACTATATACATTATTATAATAGCGCAATATTACTACATAGTAAATAGTTTAACGGATCCTTAAAGGATGGGCGGTCCCAAGCATCCTTTAAGTTACTGATGCATTTTTGTTATTGTTCACTTGAGTTGATTTACAGTTCATAAGTACTTATGTCCTGACTCGACTGTTTTGTGTTTTGCTTTACGATCGAGTCAGACTGAGTGATTCATCATTCAAGACTCACCTTCGGAGTTGGAGCTTTCCTTGAAGATCCAGCCATCTATTTTGCTTTCAGTATCCAGTGATTTCATTGATGTATTCTGATTTATACTTGATGTATCTTGTTACTCTTTTGTTGTATCTTGTTTAACTCTGATGTATATTATTTTATATAGTAGCTTCATGAACTACCATCTCTTTTAATTCCGTTGCATTATTATTTACTCTGTGTCCGTGATCTGTGACTATTTACTTACTATATATTTTAAGTTACCAAATTTTATTTACAACGCGGTATTTTGAGCAATTTAAGTCCAACATGTGCGGATGCGAATGGTTGAAAATATCGGGTCGTTACAATGGTTATCCCAAACATCCTTTGAGTTGCTTGTATTTCAGTTGATATTTCACTTGAGTTGGATTTATTGATATAAGAATGTTAATCCTGATTCAAGTGTTTGTGTTTTGCTTTATGCTCAGTTTAGACTGAGTGTCACAGCCTTTGAGACTCATCTTTGGAGTTTGGAGCTTCGTCTGGAGATCCAAGTATCTATTCAGCTTGCAATTGTTCAGTTGACTCCAGTGATATATTCAAATATTGTTATTTGACTATGAATTGAGACTTCTATGTATCTTGATTTTCATTGTATTTTGTTTCATACTCTGTTATATATATATATATATATATATATATATATATAGTAGCTTGATGAACTACCATTCATCTGTTTCCACTGCTTATTGTTATATTACTTTGTGTCTGTGATTGATTAATTTACCGTATATGCTGAGTTTTGCCAAATATAAATTAAGAATCTGATATTTTGAGCAATTCAAGTCTGACATGTGTGGATGCGAATGGCATGAAATATCGGGATGTTATAGTGCCGACTCTACGCTTGCGAAGAATGTCGTATCTTCTACAATTGTGATACCTATTTTTGAAGCTGTACATAATATTGAAGCTTTGGTGGATGATGCTGTGGCTCCGCCTTCTAGCGTTGCTTCTTTCCAACTAACTCCTACCAGACAAGTTATTCCTCTGCTGCCTGCAAGTCTTTCTTCTTAGCCTATTATCTCATAAACAAATGCCGTGTATGATTCCATACAACAAGTTCCTAAAATGGTTTCAGTTACAAATCAAGTACAAAAGAAAGTCTCTCTTCCCTCTGTCAATGTTTGGGCATCGCTTTTAGAAGCCAAGTAATGCAAGAATGTATGTATCAAAAAATTTAAAACAGGTGGTGGCAATGCACTCATCCCTCCTCGTGAGGTTATTAAAGCCGGTAAGGCATTTTGGAAAAACCACCTTGTTGGTTATTTCTTTGCTAGAGCTCTGCCATATAATATTGTAAAAAATCATCTTGTCAAGGTTGAAAACTCAAAGGAACGGTTAAGTTTATATTTAAAAAGCACATGTTTTTCTTTGTATTTCCCTGTATGGGTGATAGAGCAAGAATACTTGAATCAGACCCGTACATCATTTTTGACAAAGTTTTCGTTGTTACTAAATGGTCCCTACCATTGATTCATCACGTAAACAAGTTCAGTCAATTCATGTTTGGGTCAGATTCATAAACATTCCATAGGTGTACCAAATCCTTGATGGTTTATATTGGATAGTCAGTCATTTAAGGAAATATGGCCATTTTGATGAGGCAACTGAGCATAGAGATAGATTGGCATATGCTAGAGCATTGATTGAGATAACCCCAGTCAAGGAACTCCCCATTTCCCTTTCGATTTTTCTTTCAGAGCATATTACCGATCTGTGGTTATTTCTTTCTTTCTTAAGGAAACCTCCCATTTGTACGTACTGTCTCTCCTTTAGTCACCTTGTCTCATCCTGTAATCACAGTTCGCCTACTAGTCTTCCTGAATTTGTTCCTATGCCTTTGAAGATTCCATTATAAAAACCCATGGCTGCAGAATGGCATGCTAAGGTCCCTGTCTTAGCCCCTAAAAAGGTTATCTTAAAGGAAACGTGGTAAGTGGACCCTATTACCACCACATTAGACAAATTAGCGATTCCACCTCTAGCTTGGATATTGTTTCCTCCACATTATCTGCCCTACCTCCTCATCCTCCTCCCCTTCAATTGGACCCTACCGGTCTTGGCTTGCATTCCATGGAAGAACTGGATGAAGGCATAAACTATAGCATGGCCAGACCATACTACTTTTAGCTAGCTTTGGTACTCCATGATACTATTATGTGTTTCCATTTTATAGACGTGTCTTTGTTTTTGTAGATACCTTATGGTTCGCCTTCTTGTATGTCATGTATTAGGTTTGAGTCCTTGTATGGGTGAATTTTGATTTGTTTGTTTTAGGTGACGAGGCGTCTTTGCTTCACACCTATACTAACTATTGTAAAGTGGTACGACCACTTTAAAATTGGCTTGCACGTGCAAAACAACTTTGTTTTGCCACTAAAAAAACAAATATTGAGAATGTAAAAAAAATTATTTGCAATGATACTTTCTCCAACACATATAATAATGGATGACACTCTTAAAAAATATTGGGTATTTTACATTAAATATCGGAGTGATATATTGGCAAATATTGGATGATATATCTACAATGATATTTTAAGTGATATTTTGAAAAAATATCAGCTTAGCAGCGATATGAGATATATTGGCGATATATTAACAATATTATCCGATATTAACTACTTATTTTTCTATAATTGAAAATTATGATTTTATTCTTATCAATGTTGCTCACTATATTCCAATTGCATTTGCCTTTCTCTTGAAGTCACACATGCTGCCGACGAACGTATTCTTTATGTACAACTATCAAATCACATTTCGATAATGTACTAGGAATCATTTTGTATTTTTTCATCATATCATATGGTAGAGTCAATGCTCTTGATGGTTTAATTTACTTCTAAGGATTGTTTATTCTCCATATTGATAAAAAAAAAACTCAGTTTCTCTTCTATGTGCAAGAATATTTATTAGACATTCTAATGCGCAGTGTTCAATTAGGTTTGGTTAATTTCACTACATTCCTTGTAATCAGATTTATCCTTGGATCATATCCAAATCTATTTTACTACCAATAATTTCTAAAAGAAAATTAATTCACTAGAAAGTTGGTATATTATGAAATTACAATTGTTTCTCAATGCGACAAAATAGGTGCTCATAAACATTTTATGAATTGCCTTATATTAAATTGATTTGATTTTCATTTACAAAACTTATTTTCAAAATATAAGTTGTTCACCCAACGGAAATCACTCCCATACTACTTTTGGGGTGATTCAAGCATGATTCTTCATGTACAATTATCACGTGCAGTCTTTCAACTCATATTGCATGCCAATCCTTGGCCTAGGATATATTGGGGTTTTCTATAAATCCTTATCTTTTATGATTTATAAACCATTCTTTAGATGAAGTTAATTTTAACCTTATATACTACTCTAAGTATGCGACCTAGAAAGAAGTTAGCTCAACTTCACTCATAATTAATCATACTTCTTTGAACAAAGTTCGATTACTCCTTATATATACATCATTATATATCATTGGAAGGTGTGACTTTTGAAATTGATTCTTTATTCATTTTAGGTACATTCATAACTCTTTCTAATATACTCACCTACTTAACCAAACCGATGTAATGACCCGGAAATTTCGAACGCGAAAATTCCAAATAGTTAGGGAAAAAAGAAAAGAGAAAGAAAAAGAAACAGGAACAAGTCACAGAAACCTCACATTCGCAGTGGATCAAAATATAATATCACATAAATAATAGTTTTACAAAGAAGAACTGCATCAGTACGCTTATATTTTTATATATCAGAGCTACAACAATTACACAACACTGGACATTTAATATAACATGTCCTATATATACAACTATATATCACAGCGGAAACACTCCATAAGTTCCTACCATCCAGCTCGCCTCCTAAGCACCAGAACGTCCTTACCAGAAAATCTGTAATACTCGGTCTGACCCGAGCATTACATCAAAGTAACATCCGGGTCAGGCTGGAAACCAACGTGAGTAAACCCATCTAGCATGAATTACAAGAGCATATAACATATATATAACCCGGGGTAACTTATATCAATTTACAACTTCATAAGTTGTTATAGACATCACTTATTTCACACATCAATTCTAAGTGCCAAAACTTAGATTAAATGATCCAATTCACTTAAATCATTCCATTCCAGCCTATTGATTTCAAATATCAACTTCCAAGGAATCGAAGTGGTCTCAGGTATTTTCTAATAGCCGACTTCGGTCTCTTCGAATTCTATACATCTTAACGTCGTTATTCAAGTGAAATATAACTCAACTTTAAATACAGGGTGTCACTTTTACACAGCAATCCATCATTGATAGATAACCACATTACCATTCAATAACTCATAAGCAAGATTAATTAATCACACCATTCCTAATTAAATTAATTACAACACAATTAATTGATCATTCTTAAGTCATTCTTCTTAATTAATCGTCCTTGATTAATAATTCCTTAATTATATTAGTAATTAATTTCACAAATTAGTTACTCTTCACTCATTCCTAATTAATTCCACTAACTAATTAATCCTTAAATTTCTTCCATTAAGTAATTATCCCATTAGTTAATTTTCCTTAATAAATCAACCCTTAATTTTCAATTAATTTAACCTTTAATTGCTAATTAAATTAATTAATCCTTAACAAATTTATCCTTTGATTACTTATATTAAGTAATTTATCATTTGGGCAATTTATCTCAAATTACTCATCCATTAATCTCCAATTACCAATTAATTAATTTCTAATTAATTAATTGATAATCCTCAATTATAAAAAATTAATCCTTAACTATTTATTAATCAATCTCCCTTTAATTACTTAATTAAAAATTAACCCTTAATTGCTTCATTTTCAATCAATTTATTAATTACATTAGTTAATTAATTATCACTTAATCAATAGTTAATGATTTTTTCCTTAATTATATTCATTAATTATTCATTAATTACTTTTCATCAAGTAATTATCCTTTGATTATTAATATTAATCAATCAACCCCTATTAATTTCTTTTAGTGGTTAACCATTAAGTAATTCACCAAGTACTAATTTTAATTAATCTCAACCTTAATTGAATAAAGACAAATTCTTATTTACATCAATTATTTAATTACATCATTATTCTTATTTGAGAATCATTTAAGGATAAATTTCATGATTAAAACTACTTACTTTTAATCAACTTGGAAATATACCAAATTAAACAAATTAAATTATACGAACATTTGACTAACAAATTATTTTGATATTTGGCTTAAGAACTTAATTATACTAGCTCTTTAAACAAACTTGTTTAATTATCTTCCCTTATGTTAAGAACCAGATAACAGATCGAAATAACTCGAGCTCAAACCCAGAAAACTCGATTGACAACACAAGCCAGAAAACAAACTTCTCCAAGCCCAAAAACTCAGTACTACCCCTATCGAACTCGAGAGAAACCCCGAGTATACCCCCTTCTTTCCCGAAGAAAAACACAGAAATCCAACACCAGATACGAAACCGTCTTGTGCATGTGCACAATCACCTCTAACCGGCTCCGCTACCGTTCTCATATCGGCGACATCATCGACGAGACGTTCGACAACCCAGAAATCACTAATTCCCAACAACTCAAAATCGAACTAGTCGTTACAACAAAAATCAATATCACTCAACCGAAACCCTCCCCCCCCCCCCCCCCCCCGGCGCCACCACCTCAGGTCACCTGAGACCCTGATACACCGCCTACCCTACGCCAAAGTCTTATACACCAGACCCACCCTCTCTGATCAAATCCGGTCCAGCCTCTCCATCGTGATGAACTCGATAACCTCTTCGAACCAAAAAGGTCCTTAAACCCTATTCTAACCCTATCTTACCACCATGGTGGATGAAACTATCTTCAACCATTTTTCGAAAGAGCATCACCCTCTACCCCAACTCCATGACGAACGTCGTGTCCCTAAATCGGCCGTGGCACCGGTAAATGACAAATACCCAAACTTAGATCAACTTCTTTTATCTCACTCAGTATTTGACTAAAAATCGTCAAACCATTTTCAAAATTCATGATTTTCAAGGACGAACACCTTCATATAATCAGGTGATTAAACTAAAGTATTTAGATTTCTTCCGTTATGGTGTTCGTTACTTTAAATAAAACTTTACACCCTTTTATACAAAAAGATATTCAAAAAATCCAAATTTTCTAGTAATCTACGTCCAAAAGTAGATGAGTTTCCCTTTTGAATCCGAAGACTAAATTCGACTAAGCAAGCAGATCTAAAAAAAATTTCCTTTGAAGTTACAGTATCTGCTGTTTTTTTATACTGAGCAACATTCCTGTACTTTTGAGTCCAAATGTTTTTAATCCATGTTTATTTCACCAATATAAGAACAACATGTTCTAATATATGAACACCTATCAATATACAATAGTTCCAATTTCACAAACATTTCGCATGCATTCAAAGTTCCAGTTAAGTAAGAAGAGATAAGTTATACTCACCAGGCTTCGAAAAGAAAAAAAAGCAGAGAACAAGTTGAACTGGACTTGATTTGAGACTACCTTGATTTGAATTTTTGATCTAGCAATTTTTTTTGATCTAAAGCTTAAATCTAGCTTGATGTTGGGTCCGATCTTACTTTGCTGTTGAAAACTTGAAAAAATTTGATTTGCTTGCTGATGTAACATTTCACTTTTGTTAGAGTCTCAGGTTTCTTGTTTTAGATAAATCCCAGGTTGAAGAAGATATTCAGGTTTGGTTTTGATCTTTGAAAATAAATTATAGGTTGTTGAATTTGACAAGTTTTTAGTTTGAAGAATAATTTGATTTTCAGATTTGTTTTTTGAGAAAATTTGCATGCTTTTAATTTTACGGGCTGAAGTTCTTAGCCTTAGGAATGAGAAGGATAGAAAAAAAATGAAAGTAGGAAAACATATGTTTAAAGAAGTGAAAAATGTGATTTATTTAAAATTAAAAAAAATTTATAAAGGACACTTGTTAAAACATTCAACAATTGTCATATAGTATTGTCTATTAGTTAACACATGTTAAAACCAAGCCTTTATAAATTTACATTTGTCACTCAAGTTGTTTTTATTTATTTTAAATGTAAATAAAAAGCCTTTACTATATAAATTCTTATTTATATATATATATATATATATATATGTATGTATATATATATATATATTTCTTTAAAGAAAATATAAAATCAAAACCAATTATATATATAAATAAAAGCTTATACATATATTTTTAAATCCAAATACTTTTAAATATCTATCTTTTGAATTTCAAAATTAAATTCAAATTCATATTAAATTTAAAAATCAAATTTAAAAATCAAGTTATATATATAAATATAACAACACATTCAATTTTGAGAATAATAATTCTATTTTCTTTAAAAATCTATTTATATTTATGTATATAAAAGCAACATATTATTATTATTTGAAAATAACAATTTGTCAATTTAAAAATCCAAAATACATTAAGATATATATCTTTCCTTTAAATCACAAATTTAAATTCAAATTCAAATACAATTTTAAAATCCAATTTGAAATCAACTCACACTAATATTTTTCCCTGAACAAACACAGATTCAATTTGTTTGAAAATAATAATATTTCTATTTAAAATCTTCTTATATCCATATATATAAACAACCATTATTATTTATTTCAAAAGATAATTTGTCAAATTTTTAGTAATTATGCTAGAAGATTATCAAATATTTATTCAGAGATTTAAAATCCAATTTTTATTATATTTTCAAGCCCACTTACTTAACCAGACATCTTTCATTATCAGAAATTTTTTTATCTGTCAATTGAATAAACCAGTTATTTATCCTGTTACCGGATGTCCAAAAATTCGGGTTATTACATTCCTTCCCCCTTAGAATCTTTTTGTCCTCGAAAAGGAACAAAGCCAGAATTTATTAAAATGCTTGTTATAAAGAAAACTACTCTTTTATTAAGAATTTTTAAAGAACCTTTAAAATCTACATAGTATTACAAAATAGATTTATAAAAATACTTTTATAACTCGATGTTTCCACAAGTCCATCTTCGTTCTCGCAGAAATTCGGTCATACGTTGATCAGGCGTAAGACTGAAAATTTATAAGTGCTTGGCAGACCCGTTTTCAACACCCATTGAAAATACTTGAAAAATAATTTTATTGAAAATATGGAAAACATTTTTGAAATAGAGGAAATCTTTGTTGAGAATGCTCTGGAAATCATCACCCCTATCCATGGTCGCAGTTATCCCGATGGTTGCATTGCCATCCCGACCAAATCCATAGATAACTGTAGGCCTCCGCACCCCACGATTACACCATGGAACCCGCTACAGATCGCAGCTACAACTGGGGTTACATTGCTATCACGGCAAAAACCCATATAACTGTAGGCCTCAGCGACCTCAAATTTCGCTGCCAAAAGAATGAAACTTCTCCACTCCACTCGACCATAGATCGCAGTCTACCAATGTTATGTTGCCTTCCCGGCAAAATCAAGCGTAGACCGTTGACACTCACCTCCACACGATTGCCTCTATGGTCCACACAGTAGATCGCAGCGACATCGAGTTACACTGTCGTCATAGCATAACCCAAATGCCTCTATAGCCATCAGCGCCCTCGACTTTCGCTATCCAATAATCCTCAGGAACTAGTTTCTCCGGACTCCTCACATGATCAACTTTAGAACCTCCCCCTTGGAGGCTCAAGGCAGTACCAACCTATGGTACTCGTGAGAAGTTCATCCTAAGGGAGCGCCTTTTTCTCCAGAGCCATTTTCAAAACATTTTATACTATACACATAGTATCTTCCAAATCATACACCTAGTACGAATCTCAAATAAATCTCCTTTCTCAAAATCGATTATCCCAAAATCGATAGTTCTCAAACTAGGCTTTCCAAATTTCAATATTGACTTTACCCAAAATCAAAAGCTTTTCCAAATCCAAAGGTTCCCAAAACCTTTTCAAAATCCTCATAAGATCCTTTATATATATATATATATATATATATATATAATTTTTATAACTTTGGATCATTTCAAACTTGTATAAAACTCCTTTTATACTTCAATTATTTCCAAAAATCCATTTTCTTCCGGCAATAGATTCAAAAGGGAAGATTTATCTTATATATAACAAAGATACATAACTTTGTTTATCCCAAATCAAATATTAAAATTTGATTACTCTATAAAGTCACTTACCAAATTACTTACTTTCATAAAGTAAATTTCTATCATAGAAATATCCAATTTCCACTTTATTTCATTATATAATTCATAAAATATACCTTCCATTTTAAAAACCAATTCACATTTCTTATCCACAAATTCCCAGTATTAATTTCATTTAAACCTGTATGATGTACACATATCATCGTACGCTATACCAATCTGATCGCTCACTCGATCACACAATTTTAATTCTGAACTAGTATCGTCCACCCGACTTTCTAGTGCGGACTCAAATCTGGTTTCTTGATCAGAAACCATCATTCCCCTTGCATAGCCATAATTATGATAGAGAATACCCAAAACCAATCAACAATCCATATCTAGATTTTCCGTCGAAAATCGAGTGAAAAATCCCAGCTTGGATCGATATAACTATCTGGAAATTCTATGCTCGAATCTGGATCAAATTACTATGCGAATAGAATAATATATGTACATCCTACGTATTTATCTTTATTGATTTATTATCAAATCAATTCCCTTTCTATTCATATTCACTTACTCACAATTGCTTAAATCATCATTTGGATTATCACCTCAATTCTTATCTCAAATGGATATTTAATCATAAACAGTTTGAACTCTGTTCAGCTTAGATTTAGAAAATAGCTTAAATTTTTTAAAATAGATAGGTAGTTGAAAAATAATTATTAGTTTGTAAAATATATGTAAAATAATTAAGTAATTGTAAAATAGTTGGAAAACAGTCAAATAACTATAGAAATTTTAAATAATTTTAAATAATTGTAAAATAGTAATTAGTTATAAAATAGTTGTAAAATAGTTAAATAATTTCAAAAGTAGTTATAAATGAGTATATGATAGTTTTGGGTTCAATAAGAATGGTTGAATATATAATAAATAGCTTGGAACAATAGATTTGTACTAAAACAATTTATTTCGAAAATAATCCAGAGTCAAACTGTTCAATTTCCAACCTCCATTTCTAATCAATTCAATTTAAATTTCCACTTCCATTTAAATTGACTCAATTCCAAATTAAATAACTTCAATTTCCATTGAAATTAACTTAATCCCAAATTCAAGTTGAATTAATCCTCAATTCCTTTTCTAAATTCAAATCAAATTCCATTTGAATTTACTTATTCGACTTTAATCACAATTTCAATTAATTCAAATAAATTTCAAATTGAACCAATTTCAATTCCTATCAATTTCTGTTTGAATTAATCCCAATTCCCATTTGAATTTGAACTTATTCAACTTCAATTTTATTTCAAATCAATCCAACTAAATTTTCCATTAAAATTTTTAAACTTATCCATCTTCAATCGTAATTCTAATTAATTCAAATCAAATTTAATTTGAACTAATTCAATTCAAATTTCAAATTTAAACCATCCCAAATTATATAAATTCGAGTTAAATTTTTAAATGTTGATCTAATCCTTTAAATCAAATCAACTTATATCTTTAAACCATTTAATTCTGAATCGAAATTCCATTTTTATCCTATTTCAAAGTTCAGATAATAATTCAAATCCTTTTTAAACAACTAAATCTTCAAAATTCAATTTATCATCAAATTTAATTTTTAAAACCAAGCCTTAAACGTTTTGTCTTAAACATTCAATATTTAAGTCCAAAATGATTCCATTTTATCTTAATAATGGATATATTACCACACCTCATTTCTTCATTCATTCGAACAAATCCAATTTCAGCTTAAAGATTATTAATAACAACAGGATGGTGTAATTCAAATTATTTCAAAACATTCATCCCTTTTCAATTTCCAGATCTTAAACCCATTTTGAGATCAGACAAACTCCCTATTCAAATCAACCGTTTTAACTTATCCAGTTAAATCCCAATTTCATCATGAAATTTGCAATTCAGATTGCTTGTTGAATTATTTAACTTTCCTAAAGTTAAATTCAATTTACTTAATCCAGCCAACCTTACCTAATTTGAATTCCCATTTCAAATGTTCAACTTCACATTTATAATCCTCACACTTATAAGTTCCAAAATTTATCACTTTGGGTATCACATCTCTTTCCAATTTTCTTTAACATTTTGAAAGCAATTTCAAATGTTCAAATTTAGAATTCAGAACTTCACAATTCAAAACCCTTCTCAATTTATAAGTTATACTCATTATCAAATATTTCATTATTAAACATAATAAACATTTATGATAATAACCAAAATTATCGTATTTGGGAAACAATTAATTACCATCTAATTTTGGAATTCTTCCCCAAATTCAAGATTTTAAATTTTAGTTTACATCCATTTCAAACTCATCTTTATTCAATTTCAATTTGGTTGTATTTCTATTACCACTTAACTTAATTCCAATAATTTAACAACCAATTACCTTAATATTTATTAAAAAGAAATATTGCTTTATATATCAAAATATATTCTTATATAAAATCATTTAGAATCTTTATATAAGAAAATAACAAGTACGCTCTCATATATATACACACAACTCATTCTAGGGTACCATTGACCCTATGTTTAATGAGTAATCCCACCAGAGCCAAGGTTCTCGCTTAACCTTCGGCTCGGATGTGATATTCCGGAATTTCAAACCCAATTTAAATATGATAATCTTTATAATAAACTAATTTAAATTGATAAATTTGTTATTTTATTCAATAGCAAATAAATGAATTGTAAATATACATTTATCCTAATTAAAACTAATACATATATAAGGGCAATGAATGTGTCCAAAATTGTACTCTTATCAGGTTTGATTTTGAATAGAATTTAAAAAAAACTTAAATTGAATTGATAAATTAAAAGATTTAGAATATGTTAATTTTCATTCTAAATTTTGCTTTGAATATTAAGAAATATTCTCATGATTTTATTTAAGTTATAACATTTGTTTTATATTCATTCTTTAGGAAAAATTGATTTTTATAGGAATTTAAAAATGAAATTATATAAGAAAAGTCAATTAAGAAAAACATTTTAATTCTTTTTGCATGAAATTAACACTTGTTAAACATTTAAATCCTACTAATAACATGTGTTAGGAAATTAAGCTTTATAGTGACAAGTGTCATAATTTAGGTTTATTTTCTTTAAATTTTATAAAACAAATTTTTTATAAAAGATATTTCTTATGCTCGAAAAGATACTTTCTCATTTTATTAAGCAAGAATTTTTACACTCTTCATTTCCAAATCTGAAAATTTTCACTTCAATTCTTAGCCAAACTCAAACCCTATTCCAAAATCTAACCTGCAAAGAAATTTCTGTGATAAAATCTGAAATTAATCAAGGTTCCTGAAAACAAAATCAAGTGTAAAGCAAATTCAAGATCCTCAATATCAAGCTCTGATCAAATTCAAGATTCGAAGCATCATCATAGTAAGCAAGCAATTTCTAGTAGAGGATAGAAATCTGCAGTCCAAATCCTTTTCCAGCAGCTTGAGTCTAAACAACAAAAACAGGTGAGTAAATTTTAAATCAAAAATTTACAGTATAAAAATATGTTGCATGTGAATGTTAATTCTGAAATGCTTGCATGTTATTTTTTTTGTGAAATATTTCTTTACAGGTTTAAATTTAACTGTGCATGTTTAAAAATGCAACAGTGGTATTTTGTATCTTTAAGATTTTGAAAATTTAAACAAAAACTCAAATTTTTATGAATAAAACCTTGTTAGGATGGAATAATCAATATAGAAGTTTGATTCAGTAGGAATTAAGTGTTAAAAAAAATATGCAAATGAAACAGTTAAAAACTGCAGATAGTAAGATATGTAGTAAAACAAATGTTTATATCATATAAATCATGTTCAAATTTTAAAGAATCAAGTTTATATCCTGAATCTATTATGCATAATATGAATTTTAAGACAGAAATCAGAATTTTTAACTTAAAGTTGAAGATGAATTTTGGGATTAAATAAAATTGGGGCTTTTGTCAAATTCATATGACTGGATTGTTTATAGGCTTTGGAATTTAAATCGAAGCTGTGTTAAATGTTGTATAACATTAGAAAAATAGTGGTTGAATCTATGCCTCAACAGAAAATTTGGAAATTTGATTTGTAGGGTTTGTGCTCTGTGTTTTTTTCAAGTTTGGGAACTTCGATTTGTGAAGCATGGTGCTGACCGAGTTACGACCTGCTTGGGGTGGAGGCGTGTTAGAGTTGTGAGAGTGCATGGCCGGAATTTGGAGGTGATTGGTGGTCGGCTTGCCGTGGACAGAGGGTTTTTCTCTGGCGACTGCAGTTCGGTTTGGGTTCGAACAACCAAATTTTCGTTCGAGCTTGAATCGATGGGTTCTGGGGTTTGAAATTGGGTCGTGAATCGATTTGGGGTTTGCGCGAGATGTCGGCGGCGGCGGCGGTGGTGGAGGCGTCGGAGCTCCGTGCATGTGCTCGAGACAGCGGCCTGTGTCAGTAGTGTTTGTTCGTGTGCGTGTGGGTTTCACTCGAAGCAACGCTCGTGCACTTGGGTTCGTGTCTCGTGTGTGCACTCGGGGTATTGGCTGTAGTAGTATAGGGAAGAAGGTGGGCTGTAGCTCATGTGTTTTGATGGGTTCAGGTAAGAATGAGGAAGGGTAGGGGAGATGGAGTATAAGGGTGTTAGGCTTGTGTTTTGTCGAGTCAAACTAAGTAAATGAATCAAGCTTTAAAACTTGTTTTAAATCTAAAATTTGTTTTAAGTTTAAACTTAAAATTTTATATTCTCACTACGTTATAATATGTCAAATATTTTATTTCAAAAGTATTTCACAATTTATTTGTTGAAGTTTTGAAATTATTTTACATTTTTAAATCTAACTTTTTAAAACGATAATTAGTTTTAATGAATTGAAATGAGTAAATAAGAACGAGTTTTTAATGATAAATGAAAATTGTTTTGTTTTTAAAGTTAATTAAATTTTGAAATTAAAGTTTACTTTAATTAATTAGTAATTAGAGTAGAGACTAATTAATTAATTTAGGTTAATTAATTTGTTAATATTTAATTAAATTACTTATGGATTATTTCACGGGTAATTAAGGATTAATTAAATAACAATTAAGAAATTATTAGTTAATTAATTAATTAATTTAAGATTAATTCATAAGTGATTAATAACTGATTAATTAAATGATTAATATTAATAAATTAGTGATTAATAAGTTAATTAATTAATTGATTAAGAATTAATTAATTAAGTAATTAAACATTAATTAATGTATAATAAATAGTAAATTAATTAATGGTCAAGATTTAATTAATTAAATAATTAAGATTAATTAATGAGTAATTAATTATGTAATTAAGATAAATTAATTTGTGATTAATTAAGAATTAATTAAGGTTAATTAATTATAAATCAAGGGTTAATTAATAATCAATTAAGGAATGATTAATTTTAAATCAATTTTTAATTAATAAATAATGATAGTAATTAATTGATAATTAAATAAAGATTATTAATTAATTAAACATTAATTAATTAATAATGAGATAATTAAGAGGTGATTAATTAGTTAAATGATTGTGATTAATTAATTAATGTTTGGTTAAGCAAGATTAAGCGATAAATTCTTAAGCAATTAATTTAATTTAAATTAATTAAATTAATTATAATATGAATTTAAGTAGTGCTTGCTTGTGGATGATTGTTTGAATTGAATATGTGAATATGGTTGATATCTGTTGAATGATAGTTGAGATATTCTGTGATGAGATGTTGTATATCTGTGATAGATATTGGTTATTATCTGTTGATAATGCTGTGTGATGCTATGTTTAAATCTGAATTGAATTGTTTAAATCTTTAAACAACTTGACCTTTAAGACACGTTTGGATTTCGATGAGACCGGGATCGGGAATCAAATTTGATTTTCCAAAAACCACATCGATCCAAGTTAAACGTTAGGTCGTGACATCTCAAGTGAGGATCGAGATGAAGTTTTAGAATGCAAGGGTTATTGTCGTTAACTCTGAGGGTGATTCCAAAATGGGTGTAACGAAATAATGCCTTCGGTTTCGCTCGAACCCGGAACGAACTTGTATGGATTGAATGCTTTCAGAATATCGTCAGGTGGACGATGAGCATTCTAAGAGATGTGTTCTCTAAAGGTAATCGTAACCTCAAGCCTCATCAACCGGGAATGGCTAAAACAGGGGAGGTGCAGCAAGGCTTCGTGGGTAGCCCCCACTTAAGAGTGAGATTTACCCCTGTCTAGAAGTCCCTTATTTTATTCGGCTGTGTGGGCAGTTGTTGGCCACAACTGCGGGGTTGTCTTGTTCGGAGCTGTCCAGTAAGGGATGGGTCCGGCCTTGTGTTGCTGGGGAGTTAGGGTGGCTCCTCGGTACGGTGATCTAAGCCCCATACTGTGACGGGCGGTATCCTAGTAGCCCTGCCATTGATGGAAACTCATTTTCCCTACGAGACCCTAAGGTTTTGATTGTATTACCCACTTTCGTGGCTAGTAGCTGGAATTTAATCATGTAACAATTTCAGCTATTTTCTATTTACTTGGAAACCCTAGACCCTATTATAATATCACTGAATTTCCTATCAAATGTTTTGGTTAGCGTAAAGTAAAAACTTACCCGTGTTTATTTGTGGGAAGTCTTACGTGATACCTTTTGTTTCAAAATAATTTTAAAAGTTAAACAACTTTAACTGATTTACTTACACCAGACCCATGTCTGACTCGGAGTTTATTTTGTTTTTCATAAACTCTTGGGTACTCAAATTTTTATGAGTAGCCAAGTGATCTTGGTATGGATTAGCAAATGTTTTGGAGGCTGGAGCTGGAGTCCAGACGTGCTTATCTATCTCTATCCGCTGTAGTGATTTAAGATGTTGTATTTTGGGTTGTGTGTATTGGCAAACTCTTATGAATGTCAGATGTAATGGAGCAGTATTGTTTTGTGTACTCTGATATGTAAACTTATGTAAGGGATATGTGTAATATTATATTTTTTTCGTTTCCGCTGTGGGATTCTGATTATTGTTGTTTCTTTTCTTTCTATCTTTCTATTTCTATCTCCTTCTTTTCTTATTGATGATACGTCTTTCTGTGGAATGAAAGACGGGTCGTCACAGTTGGTATCAGAGCAATGGTTGAGAAACACCTAGGCTCTGGAGTAGTATCTATCTTGAGAGTACGTATTTGTAATTTTCCTATATAACTATATCCCTATCTAAATTGATTGGATTACCTGTTCAGGTAGCCAATATGAGTTCAAGAGGCCGAAGGGAAGAGTTGTTGGAAGTGCATCAACTGGTAACAGAAGAGAGCAGACTGATAATGAGACTGTTAATCCAGTTACGTCTCCAGTCAGTTTTGCCGCATATGCAAGGATTTTGTACATCTTGGAGGAAAACCATTTCAAGGATCATAAACTATAATAGAAGTTCAAGCATGGATTCGCTCGTGTGAGAAGATTTTTAAGAGCATGAGGTTATCAGATGAGCAAAAGAGAATAATGGCTACGTGGCAATTACAAGGTGGTGCTGCAGTATGGTGGAATTCAGTGACTGCTAATATCTCGGAAGATGGTATGTCCTAGGAAGAATTTAAGGAGATGTTTGAGGAAAAGTTTATGCCTGCTGCAGGAAGAACTCGGCTTTATCAAGACTTTCTGAATCTAAAACAAGGAAATATGTCTATAGCTGAATACGAGACAAAATTCAACAAGTTATCTTGCTATGGTCCAGGACTTATAGACACTCCTCTTAAGAAGAACGAGATGTTTGTCCAAGGGTTGAGGTCTGAGTATCATGAGAGAATGACTGCACATTTGAAAGGGTCTTTTGTGGAACTTATTGATATGGCGTTAAGGTATGAAGATTTGATGAAGAAGAGGTCAGTGGCACAAGTTGCTGCATCAGGAGGGAATTCTTCTAACCAGAATAAGAGAAAATTCAATCCTAATTGGAAGAAGCAAAACAAGAAGAAGTCCGTAAACAATAATGGACCCCGAAAGTGTTATATTTGTCAACAAGAAGGTCATCTGGCAAACAAGTGTCCTAGAAGAGAGACTCAGCAACAGCAGCAGCGACAGCATTATAGTGGACCAGGGTCAGCCTTAGTTCAGAAGTCTCTTTGCTTTAACTGTCACCAACCGAGACACATGATTAAAGACTGCCCACTCCTTCATAAGGTTCAACAGAACAAAGTATTTTCTTTACAAGGCGCACCATCAAACTCGTCGAGGGGCAAGGGAGTTTTAGAAGGTACCTTACTTTTAAATGGAAAATATATTAAAGTCTTATTTGATTCTGGTGCTTCTTTAAGTTTTATTTCCCTGGGAACTGTAGAGAATTTCTTACTTACCCCTAGTATCATAGACAATCCCATTTGTGTATCTAATCCTATAGGAGGGGTAACCAAATTGGATAGGATTTGTAAAGATTTGAGGATCTCCTATCTATCCCATAGTTTTTCCTGTGATCCTTATGTATTGTATTTTAATAGTTTCGACCTTATATTGGGAATG
This sequence comes from Allium cepa, assembly GCA_030765085.1. Taxonomy (NCBI): domain Eukaryota; kingdom Viridiplantae; phylum Streptophyta; class Magnoliopsida; order Asparagales; family Amaryllidaceae; genus Allium; species Allium cepa. The sequence goes on along the minus strand of CM060939.1, from coordinate 608,271,426 downwards.
GATTGGCTTGACAAATATAAGGCTATCTTAAATTGTGATGAAAGAACAGTTTCGTTGGAAACTGATCTGAGTTGGATTGCCAGGGTAATGTGTGATAACTCTGGAATCCACTTGAGTAGTCTTTTACATGGAATATAGACTTCTCAAGAGGAGGTTGTAGATATTGAGGTAGTCCGGGATTTCCCCGACGTATTTGAGGAAGTTAAGTGTTTGCCACCGCAACGGGAAATAGAGTTTCGTATATATTTGGTTCCTGGAGCAGTACCTGTAATTCAACCTAGTAGGAGAATGGCGCCAAGAGAGAGGGAGGAATTAGTGAAGCAAACTCAAGATTTGTTGGAGAAGGGTTTAAATAGACCAAGTTTTTCCTGCTGGGGTTCTGCTGGGGTTTTTGTCACCAAGTCGGATGGGTCGCTAAGGTTCTGTGTAGACTACCGTGAATTGAACAAAGTGACCATTCGGAATAAGTATCCTCTTCCTCGCATTGATGATCTCTTCGACCAGCTTCATGGTGCATCTGTCTTTTCTCAGTTAGATCTAGCATCAGGTGTCCATCAGTTAAGGGTAGCTGAGGACAGTATCCCCTTAACTGCATTTAGGGGACCTAATTGTTTCTATGAGTGGTTGGTTATGCCTTTCGGGTTAACCAACGCTCCTGCCTATTTTGTAGATCTGTTGAACCGAGTCTTTAGAGATGTTCTGAATAAGTTTGTTTTGGTATTCATCGATGATATTTTGGTTTATTCTGAATCGGAAGAAGAGCACAAGCAGCACTTGAGAATAGTTTTGGAAACTCTGAGAAGGCATGTGCTGAAGGTGAAGTTCTCTAAGTGTCATTTTTTGGAAATCTGAAGTAAAATTTTTGGGCCACATTGTTTCTGGTGAGGGAATCTCTGTAGATCCAGCTAAAGTTGAGACTATTCTGGAATGGAAGCAGCCTCGGACTCCTACAGAAGTTCGCAGTTTTCTTGGATTGGCCAGTTACTTCACGAAGTTTATTAAGGATTATTCTAAGATCTCTTCTGACCTAACGAAGCTGACAAGGAAGGGAGCTAAATTTAAGTGGACATCGGAATGTGAAGAATCTTTCCAGAAACTAAAGACAAAGTTGACAAGTGCTCCTGTATTGGCTATTCCTGATGGAAAGAGCAAGTTTGAAGTATATACTGATGCCTGTATTGTTGGATTGGGAGCTGTTCTTATGCAGAATGGTAGGGTTAATGCGTATGCGAGTCGGCAATTGAAGCCACATGAGAGGAACTACGCTACGCATGATCTAGAGCTGTTGGCTATTGTTTTTGCTTTAAAGATATGGAGGCACTATCTTTTAGGAGAAAGTTTGAGTTATTCACGGATCACAAACCGTTGAAATATCTTTTCTCTCAGAAAGATCTTAATCTAAGACAGCAGCGATGGGTTGAATTCTTGGCATCATACGATTTGGATATTTTGTATACTCCGGGGAAGGCGAACGTTGTGGCAGACACTCTTAGCAGAAATGCGGTTCTTTCTCTTTTGGAAGTGGTTCCATCTCTTCTGGAAAGGATTTCGAGCAAGCAGGAATCTGATAGTAAGTTAAGAGGAATTATCAGAAGAGTTAGGAAGGGGCAGTGTCCTAGTTTTGAGATTGATGATCAAGGAACACTAAGGATTAACGGAAGGATCTGTGTTCCAAATTTCAAGGAATTGAAGCAGGAGGTCTTATTTGAAAGTCATCGTTCCAGATTGAATATTCATCCAGGGATCTCGTAGATGTACAGAGATATTAGAAGAGTCTTTTGGTGGAAGGGCATGAAGGAAGATATAATCAGATTCGTTAATAGTTGTGCTATCTGCCAGCAAGTGAAAGGAGATCAACAGAAGCCAACCGGTTTGTTACTACCTTTGGAGGTCCCGAGATGGAAATGGGAAATGATTTCGATGGACTTCATCGACGGTCTGCCTAGAACAAAGAAGGGGAATGAAGGAATATGGGTAATTGTGGATCGTCTTACCAAAAGCGCCCATTTTATACCAGTTAAGGCAACCCGCACTGCAGCTTCTTTGGCAGAAATATTTTAGAAAGAGATTGTGAGATTGCATGGCGTTCTAGTCAGTATTGTAAGTGATCGAGATCCTATCTTCACCAGCAAATTCTGGGAGGCATTGCAATCAGCTTTGGGGACTAGTTTGAGATTGAGTACAGCATATCACCCCCAAACATATGGACAAACAGAAAGGCTTAATCGAATTCTAGAGGATATGCTGAGAGCCTGTGTATTAGATTTTGGAGGATCGTGGGAGGACCATCTACATCTAGTGGAGTTCTCTTATAATAACAGTTACCAAGCAAGTATCAAGATGTCTCCTTATGAAGCATTGTATGGAAGACCGTGTAGATCTCCAGCTTGTTGGATAGAGTCGAAAGACCGTATTGTGATTGGACCAGATCTGATCTGTGAAGCATCCACTAAAGTCGAGCTTATCAAGAAAAAGATGAGAGCTGCTCAGGATCGAGAAAAGAAATATGCAGATAAAAGACGAAGACAATTGGAGTTCAAGATTGGTGATTTAGTCTTTGTCAAAGTTTCCCCTATTAAAGGAGCTGTAAGATTCGGCAAGACAGGGAAGCTCGCTCTAAGATACATTGGTCCATTCCGAGTTCTCGAGAGGATTGGTGTTGTAGCATACAGGATTGAATTGCCAGTCCGGATGGCTGGAATTCAAAATGTTTTCCATGTATCTCATCTACGGAAATATGTGCACGATCCATCTCTTATTGTGGAGCCAGCTGTGCAGGAAGACATAGAGATTGAGCCGGACTTATCAGTTGTCAGACATCCTGTTCGAATTGTTGATCAAGACGAGAGGCAACTCAGAAGCAAGATTGTGAAGCTCGTTAAAGTCCAATGGAGTGAGGATCCCAGAGATTGTACCTGGGAGACTCTGGATAGCTTTAGGAAGGCTTACCCGGATAAGTGTCCGGATAGCTAGTGGTGTTTGTATTGGATGTATGGTTGTTTGGATGTTTTGTTTGATGGTTGCTTATGTATGGATGTTATGTATACTTGAAGTGTTGAATAAAATGAAATTTTGGATTATCTTTTGTTTAAATTTCGGGGATGAAATTCTTTTAAGGGGGGAGGAATGTGATATTCCGGAATTTCAAACCCAATTTAAATATGATAATCTTTATAATAAACTAATTTAAATTGATAAATTTGTTATTTTATTCAACAGCAAATAAATGAATTGTAAATATACATTTATCCTAATTAAAACTAATACATATATAAGGGCAATGAATGTGTCCAAAATTGTACTCTTATCAGATTTGATTTCGAATTGAATTTAAAAAAAACTTAACTTGAATTGATATATTAGAAGATTTAAAATATGTTAATTTTCATTCTAAATTTTACTTTGAATATTAAGAAATATTCTCATGATTTTATTTAAGTTATAACATTTGTTTTATATTCATTCTTTAGGAAAAATTGATTTTTATAGGAATTTAAAAATGAATTTATATAAGAAAAATCAATTAAGAAAAAAATTAATTCTTTTTGCATGAAATTAACACTTGTTAAACATTTAAATCCTACTAATAACATGTGTTAGGAAATTAAGCTTTATAGTGACAAGTGTCATAATTTAGGTTTATTTTCTTTAAATTTTATAAAACAAATTTTTTATAAAAGATATTTCTTATGCTCCAAAAGATACTTTCTCATTTTATTAAGTAAGAATTTTTACACTCTTCATTTCTAAATCTGAAAATTTTCACTTCAATTCTTAATCAAACTCAAACCCTATTCCAAAATCTAACCTACAAAGAAATTTCTGTGATAAAATATGCAATTAATCAAGGTTCCTGAAAACAAAATCAAGTGTAAAGCAAATTCAAAATCCTCAATATCAAGCTCTGATCAAATTCAAGATTCGAAGCATCATCATAGTAAGCAAGCAATTTCTAGTAGAGGATAGAAATCTGCAGTCCAAATCCTTTTCCAGCAGCTTGAGTCTAAACAACAAAAACAGGTGAGTAAATTTTAAATCAAAAATTTACAGTATAAAAATATGTTGCATGTGAATGTTAATTCTGAAATGCTTGCATGTTATTTGTATTGTGAAATATTTGTTTACAGGTTTAAATTTAACTGTGCATGTTTAAAAATGCAACAGTGGTGTTCTGTATCTTTAAGATTTTGAAAATTTAAACAAAAACTCAAATTTTTATGAATAAAACCTTGTTAGGATGGAATAATCAATATAGAAGTTTGATTCAGTAGGAATTAAGTGTTAAAAAATATGCAAATGAAACAGTTAAAAACTGCAGATAGTAAGATATGTAGTAAAACAAATGTTTATATCATATAAATCATGTTCAAATTTTAACGAATCATGTTTATATCCTGAATCTATTATTCATAATATGAATTTTAAGACAGAAATCAGAATTTTTAACTTAAAGTTGAAGATGAATTTTGGGATTAACTAAAATTGGGGCTTTTGTCAAATTCTTATGACTGGATTTTTTATAGGCTTTGGAATTTAAATCGAAGCTGTGTTAAATGTTGTATAACAGTAGAAAAATAGTGGTTGAATCTATCTCTCAACAGAGAATTTGGAAATTTGATTTGTAGGGTTTGTGCTCTGTGTTTTTTTCGAGTTTGGGAAATTCGATTTTGTGAAGCATGGTGTTGACCGAGTTACGACCTGCTTGGGGTGGAGGCGTGTTAGAGTTGTGAGAGTGCATGGCCGGAATTTGGAGGTGATTGGTGGTCGGCTTGCCGTGGATGGAGGGTTTTTCTCTGGCGACTGCAGTTCAAGTTTGGGTTCGAACAACCAAATTTTCGTTCGAGCTTGAATCGATGGGTTCTGGGGTTTGAAATTGGGTCGTGAATCGATTTGGGGTTTGCGCAAGATGTCGGCGGCGGCGGCGGAAGCGTCGGAGCTTCGTGCATGTGCACGAGACAGTGGCTTGTGTCAGTAGTGTTTGTTCGTGTGCGTGTGGGTTTCACTCGAAGCAACGCTCGTGTACTTGGGTTCGTGTCTCGTGCGTGCACTCGGGGTATTGGCTGTAGTAGTATAGGGAAGAAGGTGGGCTGTAGCTCGTGTGTTTTGATGGGTTCAGGTAAGAATGAGGAAGGGTAGAGGAGATGGAGTATAGGGTTGTGTTAGGCTTGTGTTTTGTCGAGTCAAACTAAGTACATGAATCAAGCTTTAAAACTTGTTTTAAATCTAAAGTTTGTTTTAAGTTTAAACTTCAAATTTTATATTCTCACTATTTTATAATATGTAAAATATTTTATTTCAGAAATATTTCACAATTTATTTGTTGAAGTTTTGAAATGATTTTACATTTTTAAATCTAACTTTTAAAAGGATAATTAGTTTTAATGAATTGAATTGAGTAAATAAGAAAGAGTTTTTAATGATAAAAAGAAAATTGTTTTGTTTTGAAAGTTAATTAAATTTTGAAATTAAAGTTTACTTTAATTAATTAGTAATTAGAGTTGAGATTAATTAATTAATTTAGGTTAATTAATTTGTTAATATTTAATTAAATTACTTATGGATTATTTAATGGGTAATTAAGGATTCATTAAATAACAATTAATAAATTATTAGTTAATTAATTAATTAATTTAATATTAATTCATAAGTGATTAATAACTGATTAATTAAATGATTAATGATTAATAAATTAGTTATTAAGAAGTTAATTAATTAATTGATTAAGAATTAATTAATTAAGTAATTAAACATTAATTAATTTATAATAAATAGTAAATTAATTAATGGTTAAGATTTAATTAATTAAATAATTTAGATTAATTAATGAATAATTAATTATGTAATTATGATAATTTAATTCGTGATTAATTAAGAATTAATTAAGGTTAATTAATTATAAATTAAGGGTTAATTAATAATCAATTAAGGAATGATTAATTTTAAATCAAATTTTAATTAATAAATAATGATAGTAATTAATTGATAATTAAATAAAGATTATTAATTAATTAAACATTAACTAATTAATAATGAGATAATTAAGAGGTGATTAATTAATTAAATGATTGTGATTAATTAATTAATGTTTGGTTAAGCAAGATTAAGCGATAAATTCTTAAGTAATTAATTTAATTTAAATTAATTAATTAAATTATAATATGAATTTAAGTAGTTCTTGCTTGTGGATTATTGTTTGAATTGAATATCTGAATATGGTTGATATCTGTTGAATGATAGTTGAGATATTCTGTGATGAGATGTTGTATATCTGTGATAGATATTGGTTATTATCTGTTGATAATGCTGTGTGATGCTATGTTTAAATCTGAATTGAATTGTTTAAATCTTTAAACAACTTGACCTTTAAGACACGTTTGGATTTCGATGAGACCGGGATCGGGAATCAAATTTGATTTTTTGAAAACCACATCGATCCAAGTTAAACGTTAGGTCGTGACATCTCAAGTGAGGATCGAGATGGAGTTTTAGAATGCAAGGGTTATTGTCGTTAACTCTGAGGGTGATTCCAAAATGGGTGTAACGAAATAATGCCTTCGGTTTCGTTCGAACCCGGAACGAACTTGTATGGATTGAATGCTTTCAGAATATCGTCAGGTGGACGATGAGCATTCTAAGAGATGTGTTCTCTAAAGGTAATCGTAACCTCAAGCCTCATCAACCGGGAATGGCTAAAACAGGGGAGGTGCAGCAAGCCTTCGTGGGTAGCCCCCATGTAAGGACCCGATTCTTCGACTTCCGAAAACCGACATCAATACGTTCACTATATCAACTGCCGAGCACTCGAATGTCGGAAAACCGAACACTTAGGGTTTTAAGAAAAAGAAAAAGATAGAAGAAAGAGGTAGAATAAGAGAGAAAAGATAGAACAAAACAGAAAGAAAACAGCAGAACAATATCAGAATCTCACAATCGCAGCGGAACAACATATAATAATAAATGAATAATCTTTAAACAAAGAACTACATCAGTTATTACATTATATTACATTTCATTTCATTATCAGAGTGTACAACTATCAAACAACAACAAACAGCGGAAAAGAAATACTGTATACCAGTAATACGCCATGCCATCCATCTTGCCTCCAGCAACTCCTCAATTCCAGAATATCCTGATAATCCTAACTCTTAACTACCCGTGTGAAAATTGGTGGGCACCTAGAGTTTAGGAAGGAAAACAATAAACTCCGAGTCAGTCATGTGACTGGTGTGAGAACTCAAAACAGTTTATTTTTAAAACAAAGTACAGGATAATTTTAAAATAGATTCGCAATGCTTTCAAAAATGAGACTACCATAAGACCTCCCACCACACACACAATGCAAACGCAGACTTGGAGGAGATTTCTTCTTATGTTAGTCAAAGATGCTTACTACGCAAAATCAAATCATTTTTGATATTATTATTAGTGCATAGTGTAGAAAACATTTCGAAAGTAGAATATAAATCTTAGCCGGCATATGTACCATTATATTATGCCTACTATAGCAACCATATTAGATGGCAGGTTCTACAACTAAAACCGTACAAGGTTCGTATTGTTTCTTTGGATTTCCAACAAATGGTCAGGCCAAGGAACTTCCCATTGCCACATGGAAACGCCTCTGGAATAACGTCCCGAGAACCAAACCGGATCTCTGCCAACACAAGGCCGGGTTACCCCTAACTGGGTAACTACTAACACAAATATGTCATCCCCCGATCGTAACCGATCTACATCCGAGGATCCTCTATTTCCAACAAATACAAAGTAATAAGTTTGCAGCAACAACATAGGTTAAGTATCTGGGCTCCATACCATGACACCACCTCTATCCAGAAGGAATGACATACACTAAAGGGCGCTACCCCTTATACCTTGCTGCATCCTTCCTGTTTTGACCATTTCCGGGGTGTGAGGTCCGACGAAGTCTCCTCCACAAAGCCACGCTTTGGTACAAAGCCATGCTTTGGGTCAACAAATGATCAAAGTAATGATCACAAAGATAAATGATCAAACAAATGATCACATCACAAATGATCAACAATGATCATTTCACAGCAACACTCAGCATGTCACATTACCAAATTGGGAATATATCGCTGATAACCATCTACTACATAACCTCTGAGCTCGTACGTCTCAGAGAAGGGTGTTAAGCTAAAAGAATAAATTCTCCGCCACCAACAGAAATATATTTGAAAGAAATCAGCTTTATATCTCAATTTGTAATGTCAGACATACAATCAATACAAGTCTGTTCCAGAATCGAACAGAATCGAAGGCACTTACAAAGAAGTCCTTGCAATCGGATATTCACTAATCACGTCCGGACTTCCTGTCACATATGGAATTTCTATATCGGGGCCATTCGGTGCAGAAACATTCGACGGTAATCCTTCCATTTTCAAAAATATCTGGTCTTCAACACCGGTCTTCAAATGCGATTCATAACGACGTATCACATATTCGGAATGGGTTATACGACCCCAAGGTCCTTTCCTGGTTAACCTGAATAGTGAGCACTTATTCAAAAATAAGTGTGGCATTCAAATTCAAGCAAATCACAACAAATACCTATTCAAAGGTAAATATTGATAGTCGGTTATTGAACTATCAATGGATATGCACAACATCACCAGCTTCCAAATTATTTTCCAAATTATTTTATTTTCCAAAAATATCTTTACAAGATATATAATTTTCACACTTCAACCATTTGAAAACAATTTTCAAATCACTTTTCATCTTTACCACTTTTGAAAACAAATTTCAATCATTTTCCCTATGCAAAAATACCTTCATTTCAACATGGTTCATTTAAACCAATTAAATAAATCCTTAATGATTTACTTTATATTTACGTTCAAAATCCGTAAATTAATTCCCACACTTCAAAAATAAATCAACGTTTATTTTTAAACAAATTCCCTGTTTCATTTATAAATTCCATAGTGAATTTACATTCCAAAATACCCATGAACATACGATTTCAATTATTCATTTTCAATTTATCTTCAAAAAGATAAATTCTCAAAACGTTTCATTTCACATTGGAAAACATTTCCATACTTACTTATCTATAAGTAATTCACAAATCCATTTACTTTCAACACTTGGAAAATATTCAATATACTTAAATCGGAATTAAGTATATATTTCATTCTTTTAAGGAAATCATTCTTTTAAACATATTTATTTGGGTCAAAACGAATGTTGCGTAAAACATCGTTACGACAACCCAAAATCACTAGTATAGGGATTCGAAATTAAAATAGATATATAAATCCCAATACTACATAAAACATTTCCTTTCGGAAATCATTTACTATAACAACAGTGTTATAGTCCACCATTTCCTTCTATTTCTCGAAAACGTCTATTTCAACAATGAATGTTGAAATCTATGGTTTCGAATCTTAACACATTTTAAAAACATCGTTCGATCGTTTTAATTCTATTTAAAACATCACATCCAAAACATTTTCTTTAACATATTATTCATTATTCAAAAACGTGAATATACTTCGTTAACCAATTTCATCATTTCTATACATTTAATTTTAAAGGATTATTCACTGTCTAAAAATGTGAATATAACACCATTAATAAGTTATAACAATTTACTTATCAAAATAAGTCGTTTTGCGGATTTATAAAACAATGTTTATAAATTCCATTTCTATTTATTTTATTACAACTTCCTTTTATAAATCTCCTTTATTAACCTATTTCAATTTATAACTCAATTATAAACCAAAAGTTCATATTATAAGTTAAATACTTACAATTTATTTGTTTACAAAACCATTCTTTTAAACTTTCCAAATTATAAATCTTACAACTTATAGATTCATTTATTTACTCAAAACTATTCTTTTAATAACTGTACAAATTTTATAAACCTACTGCTTATAAAATTCCATTTATAACTTCACCGTTTATAATTCTATGAATTTCATTCATTTATGAAGTTCATTTACAATTCATTCTAACGCTTATAAAAACTCATTTTATAATTCAAATATTTTTTAATTTATAAATATCAATTTATAAATCTTTTATATAAATCAATTTATACTATTATTTTAAAACGTCTTTAACTCCTTTATAATTTCACCATTTTCTTTGATTTATAAAATAATCAAATTTCATAAATCCTATATTTGAACTTTTTATAATAAATTCAAAAAAATCCCAATTGAAACTATTTTATAAAATCATTAACTCCATATATTCAAAAAAAATCAACTTTTAACTACATTTCTAAAAAATCATAATTTTTATAACATTAACATTATAACGTTTATTTGTTTAAAATGAATCAAATTCCAAAAATATTTTATAAACGTATACTTTCAAAAATCACTTTTAAAAACCCTTTTAAAATTCCAAAATTGGCCCAATGATGCTACACACCAAATAGTCAATCACGACAACAACGACATCATATATCGATATGATAATCAATCAAATATCAAAATATCTGAAATCAAATAAATACTGTTAAGGAATCCAGTTGGATCCCTCCAACCTAATTTCCTGCATCCAAAGATGTTAGCACCATACCAATTCCGTTCCAGTACGGAATTTTCGCGGTATATGGGATTTAAAATATTATCCTCTTAATAGACGGCGCAATAGTGTCTCATCCGCTATATAATGCGAGAAAATCAATTCCAAGTACATAAATAATACCAATTTCACTGTACTGTGAAATATTCGCGGTATATGTTTTTAATAAATAACACCCGCTTACTACCGGCGTATAATGCCTATTCTAACAATCAATAGATAACAATCATCATTCAAACTTGCTTTCAAGAATTTTAAATCTAATGATTTAAAATTAAAAATCGAAACTAATTCGATTGAGTGAGAAGTTCTCACCTTGATTTCAATTTCGTTTTCAGCTTTTAATTCGAATAAAATTAAACGGACGTTTAATTTTACTCTAAATTTTTGCTAGATCCAAACGACTCCAATCCAATTCCATAGCGTAGTACTCGTCCATACAATTCCAACGCAACTGGTTTCGTGCGTTTTCGACCACGTATGAAAAAGATACGAATATATAAAGTCACACGAATTTTTAATATATAAATTTACAACAATTTATTTTTTTATAACCTAGATTTTATATTAGCCGTTAGATTTCAAGTCTACAGATCAAGACCGTTCCCCACATCTTCTCCATCCACGCAAATGTCCAGGTCGAGCAACCCATAGCCGCCGCCCAATCGTTGAATTATACTCCACCCTCAACCAACTTGAACACGATCAGATTACATCATTCAAAAATTCTTGCTAGCCTCCACCTTCACACAAAGCACCACCAAGCTCGGCTATCACCTGACATCGAAACGCATGCACGAAGTCGCGGCCTTCATGAGTGATTTGCCGATAATTCCCTGCTCCAATTACGATCATAACCGTTGAACTTCAAGTACTCAGAGTGCTCTACAACTTTCATTTAGAAAGTTTCTTGGATTGCTTCACGAATTTGAAGAAAACGAGGGGGGAAAGACAGAAGATATCGGCCAATGAATAGGTTGGAGGCGGCTCTGAAGGTTTTGAAACCCTAGGTTGTTATTGTTTGCAAAAAATGAAGATTAAGGGCTTTTATAGAAAATTTCACAATTTACTATTCACCTGGATTTTCCGAACTCCAAACGAAGCGTGCCGGTTGGCGTTTCTAAGGTTTACCCCGCGTTCCGAACACAATGAAACATGTTTCGGGAGCTAATTCGGTCATCTGTGCGAGTTATGGCAATAAACGTTCGATTTAAATTTAAATCGGTAAATCAAATTCCTAGGCGTTTTGGCTTGCACCGGACAAACGGTAAATCTGATTGACACGAAATTTGAAACCATACAATAATATAACATTACGAATCCGTTGAAACTGGTTTCGTCGAAATCCGAGACTGTTTGAAAAATGGCTATTTTAACTCGTTAAATTAATATTAAAACAATTTCGATGCGTTTCGAGCTGCCACGGTCAAACGAAAACTCCGATTGCTACGAAAATTGAAATTCGATAATAACAAACTATTACGGATCCAATGTAACTAGTTTCGTCAAATTCTAAGACTGTTCGAAAATTGACAAATTTCACTAGTCGATTTAAATATTTAAATATTCAATTTTCCCAAATAAATTCTAAATTCAATTTTAAAAGTTCTAAAACATCGTTATAACTACAACATGATAAAATAAAATTTTACAAATCAATTTCAATCATATTTAACTCAATTTTCAATTTTTTTCTGTATTTTAACATATTAAATTATCGATTTAATTATCCAATTAAATCCAATTATTCGACATAAAATTTATTCGACTTATAAATTTCACTTATTAATATTTAAAATTAATTAAATATACGAATTTTAATTAATATAAATTCTGGGTCGTTACACCCCACTTGAGAGTGAGATTTATCCCTGTCTAGAAGTCCCTTATTTTATTCGGCTCTGTGGGCAGTTGTTGGCCACAACTGCGGGGTTGTCTTGTTCGGAGCTGTCCAGTAAGGGATGGGTCTGGCCTTGTGTTGCAGGGGAGTTAGGGTGGCTCCTCGGTACGGTGATCTAGGCCCCGTACTGTGACGGGCGGTACCCCAGTAGCCCTGCCGTTGATGGAAACTCATTTTCCCTACGAGACCCTACGGTTTTGATTGTATTACCCACTTTCATGGCTAGTAGCTGGAATTTAATCATGTAACAATTTCAACTATTTTCTATTTACTTGAAAACCCTAGAACTTATTATAATATCACTGAATTTCCTATCAAATGTTTGGTTAGCGTAAGGTAAAAACTTACCCGTGTTTATTTGTGGGAGGTCTTACGTGATACCTTTTGTTTCAAAATAATTTTAAAAGTTAAACAACTTTAACTGATTTACTCACACCAGACCCATGTCTGACCCCGAGTTTATTTTATTTTTCATAAACTCTTGGGTATTCCAATTTTTATGAGTAGCCAAGTGAGCTAGGTATGGATTAGCAAATGTTTTGGAGGCTGGAGCTGGAGTCCAGACGTGCTTATCTATCTCTATCCGCTGTAGTGATTTAAGATGTTGTATTTTGGGTTCTGTGTATTGGCAAACTCTTATGAATGTCAGATGTAATGGAGTAGTATTGTTTTGTGTACTCTGATATGTAAACTTATGTAAGGGATATGTGTAATATTATATTTTGTTCGTTTCCACTGTGAGATTCTGATTATTGTTGTTTTTTTTCTTTCTATCTTTCTATTTCTATCTCTTTCTTTTCTTATTGGTGATACGTCTTTCTATGGAATGAAAGACGGGTCATCACATCTGATACCAAATGTACGACCCGGAAATTTCGAACCAGAAAATTCCTGTAACAACCCGGTATTTTGCGTCAATTATAATCAACGATTTAAACGATTAATATTGACACAAACTTCTATTTGAAGTTTTTAAATTTTGAATTAAAATTGATTTATAAATTGATAAAAGAAATTTAGGACTTTAAATAAAAGTTTTCTTTTTATTTTTAGTTTTTTTTTATTTACTTATTTGGCCTTACCTTTTTTGGGCCGTGAAAAATTTTAAAAACCCAATCTCCCATTCTTCTTTTATTCGTTTACGACCCGATCCCCCTTTCATTTTTTTCATTCGCGTGCCCTAATCGATCGAGAGAAGATTAATGGCGGCATCATCTCGTTGTTCGCTCGTCTTCCCTCCGTTGCTCTAGCGTCGCGCGTCTCTGTGATGCTCGACTGCTTCAATTCGTCGACA